>JABUQX010137781.1:5000-22990 GCA_015478945.1 Trachelipus rathkii | reverse complement strand
CTAAATTTAGAATACTTTAGTTTTCCATAACATGAGTTCCAAAACATTAAATTTACAGTACGAAAACTAATTAAACTAAAGTTCTAGAAAGAATTATGAAATGAATTGTATTATGTATTAAAAGATAGCTAAATAAATACTATTTTATATAAAAATACGCTTAATTAAACTGAAATGCATCTAAGTCTGAATGTAGTTACGGTAAATAAGTTCATAAATTGGAGAATGTTATTTTTTCCAAATGGCTTCCACGTCCCTCGCAACAATTCTATAACCATCTTTAGCGGTTACCGAACCTTTTGAAGTTACTTGTTCTCTATTTATAATAAACAGGTAATGCCTTACAGCATCTGCTTCTGAAGGAGCCATCGAAGGCGGAAATTCACTTCAAAATCCAAAAATTAAATTGCATGATTTGCTTCTTCAAGTTTAAATATATATATATATATATATATATATATATATATATATATATATATATATATATATATATATATATATATATATATATATATATATATATTTATATAGCAAATATATATATATATATATATATATATATATATATGTATATTAATATATATATATATATATATATATATATATATATATATATATATATATATATATATATATAGTGGTGAAATTATTTAATTCTAGTTATTTTATTTAATTTGTTTATTTGGTTTATGTATTTATTTAGTTATTTATTTAGTTATTTAAGAATACCCTACGTTTTCCTAAATATTTAGGATAAGCATAACTATTTTAAATAAATTTTTAGTATACTTTATAAACAATATAAATAATATTTAGAAATATATTAGTTACCACATTTATTTCGAAAGTTATAAAAAGTATTAGCATAATTAAAAATTTGAAAATGTTTAGTATTTGTAAATAATAATTTAGATTTAATTATTTAGAATTATATTTTTTGAAAGTTATTTACTTTATAACTTAGGTCACCCAAGAAAATTTTCGGAAAGGGACTGGATTACAATTCCACCCTTTCCCTGGAGTGGAGAGATAAGTGGGACGTTGAGAGCTACTTATCGACTAGCATCACTGCTTGATCGATAGTGCCGTGTCCTGGAGTGGAGAGATAAGTGGGACGTTGAGAGCTACTTATCGACTAGCATCACTGCTTGATCGGTAGTGCCCTGTCCTGGAGTGGTGGTGATTAAGTGGAACGCTAAGGCCTACTTATCGACTAGCGTAACTGCTTGATCGGTAGTGCCCGTCCTGGAGTGGTGGTGATTAAGTGGGACTCAAAGGCTACTTATCGACTAGCGTAACTGCTTGATCGGTAGTGCCCGTCCTGGAGTGGTGGTGATTAAGTGGGACTCAAAGGCTACTTATCGACTAGCATCACTGCTTGATCGGTAGTGCCGTGTCCTGGAGTGGAGAGATAAGTGGGACGTTGAGGCTACTTATCGACTAGCGTAACTGCTTGATCGGTAGTGCCCAGTCCTGGAGTGGAGAGATAAGTGGGACGCTAAAGGCTACTTATCGACTAGCACCACAGTGCTTGATCGGTAGTGCCCAGTCCTGGAGTGGAGAGATAAGTGGGACGCTAAAGGCTACTTATCGACTAGGACCACAGTGCTTGATCGGTAGTGCCCAGTCCTGGAGTGGAGAGAATTAAGTGGGACGCAAAGGCTACTTATCGACTAGCATCACTGCTTGATCGATAGTGCCGTGTCCTGGAGTGGAGAGATAAGTGGGACGTTGAGAGCTACTTATCGACTAGCATCACTGCTTGATCGATAGTGCCGTGTCCTGGAGTGGAGAGATAAGTGGGACGCTAAAGGCTACTTATCGACTAGCACCACAGTGCTTGATCGGTAGTGCCCAGTCCTGGAGTGGAGAGATAAGTGGGACGTTGAGAGCTACTTATCGACTAGCATCACTGCTTGATCGATAGTGCCGTGTCCTGGAGTGGAGAGATAAGTGGGACGTTGAGAGCTACTTATCGACTAGCATCACTGCTTGATCGATAGTGCCGTGTCCTGGAGTGGAGAGATAAGTGGGACGTTGAGAGCTACTTATCGACTAGCATCACTGCTTGATCGGTAGTGCCCAGTCCTGTAGTGGAGAGATAAGTGGGACGCTAAAGGCTACTTATCGACTAGCACCACAGTGCTTGATCGGTAGTGCCCAGTCCTGTAGTGGAGAGATAAGTGGGACGTTGAGAGCTACTTATCGACTAGCATCACTGCTTGATCGATAGTGCCGTGTCCTGGAGTGGAGAGATAAGTGGGACGTTGAGAGCTACTTATCGACTAGCATCACTGCTTGATCGATATTGCCAAACCTGGGAGATAAGACCCGATCCTGAGGAACCACATATTGATCTGAAAGGTTCTTAAATACGGTGATCAGAAGAATGAAAGAAAAACTAGACATAAGTAAGAAAGAGAAGGAGGATAACCGCCAAAGCGAGGGGAGCCCTGGAGGCGTGAGCTTGTCATGAAGCGTCAAAATGTTTCTCATGTAAGCCGTCACAGAAGTCGTAGTCCTGAGGAGAGAAATCAATAAATCGGTTTAAATAGGAAAAAGTAGTATTACCGCCGGCCCGCCAGACCTTGAAGATCGCCAAGAGATTGTGGCGATGGAAAAAGAAGAGAAGGAGGTTCAAGAGCGTGCAAGAAAAGTGAGAAGTTTGAAGAAGGGTTTTCAAGATCTTAAGAGATACGATTAGAAGAGCTATGGGGAATAGTTATAGAAGGAAATAGAGGGCTGATTGTATTCGGAAGTAATAAGGTGGAAATCGGCTGATGTAGGCTACTTTATCGACTAGCCACCAACCTCGAAAATGCTTGAGGTCAAGGTAGTTGCCCAAGTCTGGGAGTGGAGAGATAATTGGACGTAAAAGGCTGACTTATCTACTATAGGAGCGCGATAGGCTTGATCGGTTAGTTGTCCCAAAAGTCCTTGAGTGGAGGAAGAAAGAATAAGGGCCACTCTAAAGGAATACTTATATACTTAAGAGAAGACCCAAAATGTAAAAGCTGTGATCTCTGAGGTAAAGTGCCGCGTTCCGTGGAGTGGGAGAGGAGAAGGTAAAGGGTGGGCGACGCCTAAAACGCAAGTTACTTATCGACTCCAGCACCACAGTCGCTTTATTTCGTAGTGCCCAGTCACTGGAGTGGAAGATAAGTGGGTACGCTTAATATAAAGGGGCTACTTATGCGACTAGCACCACAGAATGGCGGAAATTGATCACGGATCAGCCTGCCAGTCCTGGAGTGGAGAGACTAAGTGGACGCCTCCAACAGGGCTACTCTTATCGACTTAGCACCCCACAGTAGCTTCTGCATCAAACGGGTAGTGCCCTAATCTCACGTGGAAAGATGGAGAGATATAGATGGGCAACGGCTAGCAAGCCGACATGACCTATACCACTAGCACGCACTCTAGTGCAATATGATCGTAGTTTGCCAGTCCTGCGAGTTGCGAAGATAATAAAAGTTCGGGACGCTAAAGAGCTAGCATTAAAAATCGAGCTAGCACACAGTGTGCGTTAGACTCGGTTGAGAAATGGAACGCACAAGAGAATCCCTGAGGAGGGAAAGGAGGGGTGCAAGTGGAGAGATGAAGTTGGGACGCTAAAGGCTAGCTTATAGAACTAGGACCACAGTGTGCTTGAGTCTCGAGGTGTATGAAGTGCCCAGATTCCATGGAGTGGGAGAGAAGAATAAGTGGCGGAACGCCGTAAAAGAAGATCTATGGCTTCACCTTTCGACTTTACAGGCACCACCAGTTGCGGTAATGAGTCGGTTAGTTGTCACGACGATCCAATGGCAGGAGTGGAGAATGAATGAATTGGGGAGCGCCTAAATGGCTACTTAAATCGACGTAGCCACCACAAAGTGCTTTGATCAGGGTTAGTAGCCGCAATCCCTGGAGTGGGAGAGGATCAAGTAAGGGACGCTTTAAACAGGACTAACTTAAGTGTCGTACTTTTAAGCGGACCACAGAAGTGCTAATTTTGTTTAGGTCGAAGTAGTGCCCGAGTGGCCTGAGATAGGAGAAGAAATAAGGATAAGGTGACTGTAGAGGCTATTCTCTAAGTCAGGGCTAGCACGCACAGACAGCTAGCGGTGGAAGATTCTTGTAAGGTGACCCAGTCCTGGACTTCAGTGGCATGTTATACATGACTTGGCTAAAGGAGACTAACTTATCGGACCTAGCACGGCACTAGTTGGCCTTTCTGGCATCAAAGAGTGGGTAGCTGCCCTTCACTCCTGGAGGTGGAGAAAGATAAGTGGGAACGCTCAGATTAATGTAAGCCGACTTACTGATAAAAGACTAGGACCACATGGCCTTTAAGTGCCAGTCAGGTGGGTAGTGCTTCGTGCCTGGAGTAGAGAGAGATATAAGTGGCGACGCTAGAGAGGCTACTTATGGCGACTAAGCACCACTAGTTGTCTTGGATCCGGTATACGTTCGCCGTGCCTTGGATGGGACCGGAGATCCGATGGTGGTCGATTACGCTAAAAGTAAGCTACTCTCAAAGACGTAGCACCCCACAAAAGTGCCTTGCACAGGGTAGTGGCCCACCGTCCTGAGTGGAGAGATAAAGTGGGACGACATAATTAGGAAGCCTACTTATCCGTAGCTAGGCAAACACTCACTATGTGAACGTGGTGGAATCAGAGGTAGAGTTGCCTCAGAGGTTCCTGAGTGAAGAGAGATAAAGGTGGGACGCAATAAAGGAGCTACAATATTAGACTAGGAACCCACATTGCTTGATCGGTAGTCGCCCAGTCCTGGAGTTGGAGAGAATATACAGTGGACGCTAGAATAACGACTACATTATCGATCTTAAGCACCACCAGTGCTTGAAATCGTAGTGCCCAGTCCTGCGCAGTGGAGCCACGATAAGTGGCGACGCCTAAGAGTTGCTGAGGCTTTACGAACTGAAAGCAGCCACAGTGCTTGATCAGCGTATAGTGCCCAGTCCTGTGACGTATAATGGAGAAGTTAAGTCGGGGAACGTCTAAAGTCGCTAACTTTATCGAAACTTTATAGCCTACCACAGTGCTTGATACTTTGGTAAAAGTGTGTCCCAAGGAAGTACCTGGGAGTAGAAAGACGAGATAACGCTGGGACGCTAAGGTGCCCTACTAATTACCTCGAAGCCTAGGACCCAGGCTAGTTGCTTAGATCGTGGTAGTGCCCGAGTCCTGGACAAGAAAAAAGTGGAGAGATAAGTGGGACCTAAAGGCTATTATCGAGCGGTTAGCAGCACAGGGCTTGATTCGGATTGGAACCCAGTCCTGGGAGTTGGAGATGGATTATATTTGGGGACGCTTAAAGGCGTACTTATAGACTGAGAGAAGAGCCACAGTGAACTTTGATCATAGGCTCTCAGTCTGAGAAAGTGGAGAGATAAGTGGGACGCTAAAGGCTACTTATACGACTCTAAGCCAACCACAGTGCTTGATCGAAGAAGTAGTGCCCAGTCCTGAGGGTTTTAGTGGGAGAGATAAGTGGTGACCAAGGGTAAAAGTGCTATTTATCGTCACTACGCACCAACAACTAAGTGCGAAGTTAATGATCAGTTGGGGTAATGCCTCAGTTCTGGAGTAATAGGAGACTTAATGTGTGAGTGACGCATAAAAGCTATACTTAGTCGACTGGCACCAACAAGTGTGCTTAGATCCGGAGGTCGCTAATACCTAGTCCCGGAGTGGGTAGTAGTAAGACGTATTCAAAGAGAACGCATACTTATCGACTAGCATCACAGTAAGGATAAAAGTTGTTCCAAGAATTGTTGGACGATCGATGTGTGGTAAGGATCTGAATAGTTGCTAGATGTTGAAGATGCTGAGTCCGGCTCTTCATAATAGTTGAATGCGTTCATCGGCCTTAGCTGCCGAGTCCTGGCAGAAGTGGAAGAGATAAGTGGGACTCTAAAGGCTATCTATCGAGAACTCGTGTTGGTCCATGTTGTACTGCCGTAGAATCCAATTGTTCAAGGTGCACGCTCCTTAGTAAAAGACGAGGGATAAGGAAAGTGTGATTAATCTGGTTTTTAGCGGGGACTCTAAGAGGTTTATTTTCGGGAGTAATAAAAGTTTTTTCGCACATGTGGGAAGCGATTAAAACTTAAAAGATTAAGTTAATTCAGTCAAGCACTATTGATGACCGCATTACTTAGCTCTTTTAATTATTTCATCTTTTGTATATAAAAAAAAATTGCATTTATAAACACTTTAGAAATGATATCAACTTCATCAGATTTGAACTAATATTTTTTGAATAAAATAAAAACAAATTCAAATTGAACATTTAATTCTCAATCCTAGACCTACCTTAGGACATACCCTGAATTGCACACCGTGTGATAATATAAGCTATATAGTTATATTAAAGTAATAATAGTAATAATTCCTATAATAATAATAGTGAGGTATTATATATATATAAATATATATATATTTAACCTATAGTTATATTTACTGATATGAATATATACTATGAATATACTAAAGTGATAATATAGCTTGAAGGAATATAATAAGTATTATATAATTTTATATATATCATTAGTGAAATGCAGCTGAATATCAATGTTTATAATTCGCATCCGCAGGAGAATATGCGTTGATGTGTGTGTATGTTGTCCAATACTACCGTGGATGTATTGAATAGAATAATAGTTAATAGGTAATGGTATATATATCGAGTAATTTATATACAATACTACGGTATACTATGAGTATATACGTGATTATAACAGGTAATATATATATATATATATATATAAGTTATAATTTATATGTTACATATTTAATATGGACCTATAAACATACTATATGTATATATACATAAATATATACTTATTTAAGACGGAATATAATATATTTCTAATAAAGTTTTCTAGTATTTAGCACAACCATATTAATAAAATTTGCTGTTACCAGTCTGGTGAACGGGCGGGGATAAACCTAACTCAAATGCAATTCCTCAAACTAACCTCTTTCTCCAATCTCCGACCTTAATGAAAGATATTTTACAATGGATTATATTACTTTTTGCACAAGTGTATTTGTAAATTCATAAATATTAGGAAGATTTTAAATAGCTTGGACTAAAACAATTAAATTTTTGCCCTTTCTCGCTGAGAGTCTGTTTAATCTTCAATTTTCATTCAATGATATTAGCCCAGCGTTTTCCTAATAACAAATCTCTCTAACTTGGAACACCAAGGTTGCGAGGACAGTCCAGGTATTTTACCTTGGCAAGTTTTTACTTCAAGTCAGTGGGTAAACATTTTGCTTAATTATTCCACAAATACTAGATAGGAATCATTAAATTTGATCTAGTTGTTTCTTGGTGATTTAGTTTTTCATATCAATTTGCATTTACATCTTTATTAGTTATAATAACTACAGTTGTGTTTCTTTCATCACTACTGGTACTAGTACAAAATCTTCCAGCGAGATTCTTTTATTTGAATTTTATTATGCTAGAAGGTGTTGAGTCTTGATAGATTTCGTTTATATAAGTTTCTTTTTTAAAGGAACTACCGATTTAAATTTATTAATTGAATGTTTAAATTTAAACTGCAACATTTAAATAGTGACGATTTAACATTGTTCTTTTA
Organism: Trachelipus rathkii; assembly: GCA_015478945.1. Taxonomy (NCBI): domain Eukaryota; kingdom Metazoa; phylum Arthropoda; class Malacostraca; order Isopoda; family Trachelipodidae; genus Trachelipus; species Trachelipus rathkii. The sequence goes on along the minus strand of JABUQX010137781.1, from coordinate 15,372 downwards.
ATATCTTAAGTATTACAAAAAAACTTGCAACCTTTATAACGAGGGATCTTAAGGTAAGCTTACTAAATTATGGAAGGTCAGTAATTTTCCACATAACTCAAAAAGGCGTTTTTTCATAGCTCTAGTTTATTTATAAACATCTTTCATTACTTTTTAAATTCACGTCATCAATTTCTTTTGAAGACGCGTTTCAAAATGCTTTTCTTAGCGATTGAGATTAATGGTCAATTTACATCTGGAGACAGAAGCGAATCCAACAGACAACTATGTACACTTGAATTCAAGTTTGTATTAAGCTTTGATTGTTAAGTTGCACTGAAAGGCAAAGTATGAGGATTATAACAAAACTTGTCAATCAAACTAAATCTGAATGCCTTGATTTCTCCTTTCCCATTTTGATAACTTTTGACTTTATATATTTGCGAAATTAAGAAATGCGGTCAAACTTTGCTAAATATCAATGAGGGCTTGTAACAAAACTTGCAGCTAGCTGACACCAACGTTTCACGCGACATATAAAATAACAGCAAATCCACACACACAAAGCATCACCACTACAAACACACACCACACCACACATATAGATTAATACTATTATATATATATTCGCCGAAATATTATATAATATTGTGGCAGACTTTTATCAAATAGTAGAAATACATTAGATTAATATAAGTAAATTATTATTATATAGTATTGAAAATAAACTACATATAATAAAATATATAAATATATTTTGCGAAAAATTTTTCTAGATAAAATCAAATTAAAAATATTAATATATAAATTAAATAAAAATGAATAATTATTTTCTAATTCAGATATTTAATTTCCTTAATTCTGTATATATAATATAAAATATAGATTTATTATCTAGTATGAATATATAAATAAAAGTATTAAATAAATACTTACTAGTAGATAATACGATATTATTCAAACATGATATAATAATATATATATATAATATTACTCACTCATAGTAGAATGTCTTGGAGACCTCCATCACATCGGTTGTGAGCTTAAAATGCCTAACAATAATAAAGCTGGAAATTTCTGTTCAGATTGAGTAAGCTACATCTCTTCTGCTCCTTAACTTACTATAATTAGTCTTATTCGCCCCTGTAAGGAATACTGTTCCCACATTTGGGGTGGTTCCGGGTTTCCACCTCCTTTTGTATAGAGTTGAAGCTAAGGCTAAGAGGCTTATAAAATGTCCCATAATTTCTGACTCCCTTGACCCTCTTTCTTTGCGTCGTATGTCGGATTCCCTATCTCTTTTCTATAGGTATCTCAGCGGCAGGTGCTCGAGAGAATTAACCTCTCGCATTCCTCCACCACTGCGTCGCCCTCGAAATACAAGAGGAGCCTTGTTCTCTCATGAATATTGCTGTGAATATTGGAGACTCAAGATTCACTCGTTGTCGCGGTACCTCTTCTTTCCAAGGCACATCGGGGTTTTGGTGGAACTCCTTTGCCTTCTTTATTTTCCCCGCTATATTCAATCTTCCTCTATTTAAATCCCGCGGCTCTGCGCCCACCTGAGGAATTGCGTTAGGCAAGGGACAGGGTGGGGTTACTTTCCATTTATTTTAATGCTTTTCTTTATGTAATTTTTATTTTATTTATTTTTAGATTTTTTTTTTGCCCCCGTCCTTTTTGGAAAAGGTGCATTGCCCGTAGTGGTGCGTATATGGTAAAAAAAAAAAAAAAAAAAAATATATAATAAATATATATATATACTATATATATATATATATATATTATATATATATATATAATATATATATATATATATATATACTATATATAATATATATATAATATACTACTACTATAATTATAGTATTTATATACCGTATATACATTACTTAATTAAAAAATAATTTATAAAATAGAGAACTTGATTCGTAAAAATTAAACCAAAATCTTTACGATGTCCAAATACTAAACTTAATCAGCCCTATTAATCAGCATTACTTACGTCTATTGTGGTGTTTTCAGCGTCAGTGCGATTAAAACACTGAACTAGCATACAAGTGGTCCCGAATTCGATACCACGTGAGAGTGAAGTTTTGTTTTAGTCGGAAGTCACGCATAGGTGGGCGGAGCAATAATAAATATCGTCATCAATTTAATTAATCAAAATGTAGTTTATTAAATAATGTCATAAATTAATTAATTAACATGTTTTAAATAAATAAAGACTAATTTTTTTTTTTTTTTAAATTTTCGAAGAATTTTAAAATTAAACTTTTGCAAGCATGCGCAACCTTGTTGTAAGTTTTGCAAAAAAAAAAAAACTTTGGCTGGACGTTCTTGTTACGAATGTTTGATACATAATATAAATCACACTTGCGGAAATCCTTGGCAAGCTTATAGCAAGCTTGCCAAGTTTGACGTTGCAAACTTGTTTCACATTTGAAACAAATTAAAAATGCTGTCTGGTATAGAGGCGCTTATTTTTTTTGGTAATTTATTAAAATGGTTTCAATAGCTTAATGCAGTGTGATATGATGTCAGTTTTTCCACATATATAAGTATGAATATTAACCTTACAATACGAAAACTGGCTCACAATTGCAAGAGGGTCTTAATTGTCAGCAAAAATACCATTCTTTCCATCATAATATGAAGTGTACTTAATCCAAGCTTGAGTTTGAACGTCTTTTAAGATTAAGCAGATACGATATGGAATATCAAGTTCTTTTAATTTGGAATTGCCTTTCTACTCATTTTTGTGCCTATTGCAGTTCAGATTTATCTTAATAATAAGTTTAAATAAAATTTTTATTATAAAGTTAATCTTTATCAAATTTCGACGATAAATATCCGCGCAAACATCCGCCGGGCAAAGCAAGCTGATGCGGTGCATCTTTAATAATGTGCGGATACGGATGCAGATAGTTACTCTGCATCACCTATACACATATATATATAATATACTTATATAATATATATATTTATATATAATATAAAATTATAATATAAATATATATATATATATTATATTATATATATATATATTTAATTAAAATATATATAATATATATATAATATATAAATATACTAATAATATAATATATATTAAATATTATATAATATATTATATATAAATTATATATATAATATATATTTACAGTATAATATATATAGTATATATTATATAATAAATAAATATATATATATATATATTATATATATTAAATAATATAATATTATAAATAAATATAATATATATTATATATATTCTATATAATATATATAATTTATATATATTATCTTTTAAAATAAATTTTACAAATATATATATAAAATCCAGGTTGACACTGGGCAGCTGCTCCGGGGAGCTTCCCACCTACCCACCCGGGATGGGCTTTTTATACAAAAAAACCGGGCAAAATGAAAGGCGGGTGTTTTAGAAAAATTATAATGTACATTGATATAATTATTAAGAACTGAGATAAAAGAACAGAATTATTACAAAATATATTTACACTGTAATTACAGTATTAAAAAAGAAAAAAATAATTATAATGCATTAATGTATCCATGAACTATTTCAACTTTATTTCTCGTCACTGAAGTCTTGAACACAAAAGAATAAATTTATATGGACATAATTATTACATATACTATGAAAGAACTTAATCATTTAGTACTCTCAAAATAAAAATGTAAATTGCACATTGTTGAAACTGAAAAAATAGGCTTTTCAAAAAGATAAAAAAAAACAATAATAAACATAACTATTAAATTTAATTTCAATTTAATTAAATTTTTTTTTAATTCAATTTTTCGTGAACCATTGGACTCCTTTATTAGTAAAAAAATAACTATTTTGATTTAATTAATAAAGCATTTGGTGATTAATGAGGCACTTTTAAAAAATTATATTAATAAAACTATATTTATTTAAGTAACAAACCGAGAAAAAAAAATTGCACATTAGGTCCTATATATAATAGCTTATAAGCCTATATAGAATATTATATAGTATTAACTATTAAAGTTAAAAATTAGGTTCTTAGGGTCTACCATTGGACTACCAAATCAAGCACTTTTGTATTCTTATTTAGCAATGCTATGGCACATTACAAGAATTTTTCTTCCCTTCTTTCATTCACCCAACCTATTCTATAGCTTCGTTTGGCATCATCCAAAATTGAAAATATTATAAATATATTTATATAATATAATTAAATAATTATATAATAATAATATATATATATAATATATATATTTATAATATTTAATATATATATATTATATATATATATTAATAGTATATTTAATATTAATATAATATATATATATATATATTAGAATTCGTATATGATAGTAGTATTGTAGAATATACTTTAGGGAAGATGTAGTTAAATAAGATGATACGTATAATATATAGTATAGTAAAAATAGTAGTGAAATATCGGAATCTTGTGAGTAATATATAATATATATTAGGTGATTATCGGTTGCCACTGCATTCATACTAGGTATATATATGATATATTATAGTGGCTATTTGGCATGGTGAGTATATATAGTAAAATAGTGATATAATTATCATAATATAATACTCATATATAGTGATATGGTGTTCTTTATGATTAGTAAATATATGTATTTAATTTGAACGTTAATCTCGAATTATATAATGTATATATAATGGTTTAATTATAATGATCGTATAAAATAAGTATATATAGTAGTGTACAGTATACTCGTAAAGGTATAGTTATCATACTCCTGAATGAAATGATAATAATGTGAGTAAATTGATGAGCATAATAAATGATAATATTATTATATAATAAAGTATAGTATAAATAATGTCCTTATATAGTTATATATATAAATAAATATATATATATAATATTATTTTTGTGAGTTATAGATTAGAGTAAATATAAAATAAGTACTAAAAAAGGAGATAATAAAGGTGAGTAATGATACTGATTCCTTGATGTATTAAGTTTTATTAAAGTTTGGACGGACCATAGGAGTTGTACATAAATATACAGTAATAAAATTTAAATAATTATAGAATGAGGTAAATATAAGTATAGATAATAAAGGATAAAGAGTTATATAGTAAGTAAATATAGGATGGAGTATGATATAAATATATATATATATATATATATAGAAGTATTATATATATACTATTATTAGATTTGGGAGAGAACAGTATAGTTATGGATGGGTATAGATAATATATGGAACATTTATAAGATGCTTGACGCCGTGGTAGTACGGCGGATCATTCTCGATTTAAGAAAAACACAGCAATTTCGGGCCTTTTCTTATGCTGCCCGAATGTGTCTATATTATTAGCGCTCGTATTTGCACTTTCCTTAGATTTTTAAGAAATTAAACAAGATTTTGGTCAGTATAGTTATTATTAATTATTGATTTTATATATTATTGATTATTATTATTATTATTATTCCTATTAAGGATGTCTATATTTATATCGTTGTTTTTATTTATTATTTTCCAGTATTCGAAGTTGTTAGTAAAACTGACATTAATTCTTACTTATTAATTTATAGGGAATTATATTTTTTTTTTATTACTTTCATTTTTATTATTGCCAACATAAAATTATTATTTAGTTAATTATCATGGGTATTTTTTATTTAAAATATAAAACTCCCCCCCGCGACCCGCGAGCTAAAAGCGATGCGTGGGCACCCCAGCTTCTGCGGGGGACGGGTTTTTAAAGTTTGCCGGATAGATTATTAGAAGGGGGGTCGTTAAATGTTTCCTACCTCCGGTTCAAATATCATAAAATATTTAAAAATAATTATTAATAACTCATTTGTATTATTGTCAAAGGTGTTCTACAAATCTTTACACCATTACAAATTCTTTCAAATTTATTTAACTGAAATAAATAGTCCTAAGCACTTTCAACTAAGACTAACATCATTTTTTATAAGACTATAGGTGTGAAGCACAAAAAAATATATGTCAATTCTTTTTAATTTTTGTTAATATTATATAAATTACATTTGAAATTCACATGTATTTACATTTAAAAGCACCAAATATTAATTCATTGAATATTTATTAGAATTTAAACTCATAAGAAAACTTGGATGTTCATATAATATTATAAGATAGCCTTTCCTCTTAATTATGGTTTTATATATATATATAGTTATATACGATAATATTATATACGTAATATAATAATAATTTTGTTTAAATTAGTCAATTATTATTTAAATATATATTTACACTGTATAATATCTGAGTAATCTAAATAGTATAAATTACACCCCTATACCATTATATATATATATATATATATATACTCATATCATAATCCCTATTATATATATATATAGTTACCTATGAACTACTCCACTCCTATGATATATATATATATATTATATTTAATTGAATCAATTTAGTTAAACGAATAAATTAAATTTGAAATTATATTAAATAATAATATATAAAGATTAAAATTATTAAATATACTCATTATTTTATCCTAAGCATGTATTGTTTACAGTACTAATTAAATACCTCTCACAATAAAAGCTAGTATTATAAAATATATATAATCTATATATATATATGTTATAATATATATAACTATAATAGTAAATTACTAAACCTCACTACAGCTTCCCCTAATCAAACTATTTTCCCCTCACTAAATAAACGTGATTGAATTCAAGGTTCAAATTGTTTTTTTTAACTAAATTGTTTTATTGTTTTGAAAAAAACCTTCGGTAATCAGTAAAGCGGTAAATCAGTAAAATCAAACCAAACCCGACCCACATCCTTCCTCCCCATAATCACTAGTTGAAATCTAATATTATTGTAAATTCAATATATAATATATGATTTACTATATTATAATATATTTATACTTATTATATATATATAGATATATATTATATATATACTCAAGGAGTAACAAAATATCAAATATATAACAATAATAACTATATAACTTATTTATATTTTATATATATACTTTTATATATGGAGTTAATATTTTTATATTTGTGTTTATATAGTTATTTTTAATTGGAATGTAGTAGACATATATATATTATATATATATAAATCAGTAAAAATAAAATTTACTTATATTTTAACTAATACCCTAAATATAAGTAGTAAATCAGTAAATCAAGTATATAATCAAACCTATCAAACACTCACTCACTCATATACTATATATACCAATATACTCATACCTCTCACCCATATATCACTTCACCCCACTCACTACCATACTATATAAATATTTATGATCTATTTGGATCTATTGATCTATCTAATATCTATATTGATCTAATCTAGAAATATTACTAAAATATGATTACTATATATAATTATTGAGTATATATATATATATAACATCACAAAAATTTTATTTTTTTTGTTTATGTTAATCATTTTTTTTACTAAATTTTTTATTCTTTTCATGTTTATAAACCTTTAAAAACGTTTTTTCTTTTTACCTATCCTCAAGTATTAAATGAATTTATGTAAATCAGTAAATCAACCATCCCACCCCACCCTCCTCCCCCTCTATCCGCTTCTCATGATCTATTGATCTATTGATCATATATTGATATCATTTGTTTCACTACAATATTTACGTAGTATTATATACATATTCGAATAACCATAACATAAAATATCATAAGTTTTATTTTATATATACAACTGGACCAACTATGATATAAATATATTATTATGCTATATATCGTTAAACACATAAGTAGTTATTATTCATATATAATATAAATTAACCTAACCAATGGTATATACATACTAATACTGATTAAAGATATATATTACAACTCGGTATATATATCTACTTAACATACATACTCACTATTTATATATAGTTCAAATTTAACATAAACTATGTACATAACAAAAATAAGTTCCATGCACGAACATGACATATAATTTATTAAAGTAATACTATAACATAGTATCAATAACAAAAACGTAACCTAATTACACTTTTTCAATTTATCACATAGCAAATCTATATATATAATATACATATTATATATAAATTGTTAATTTATTTAACATTATAATATACATTATTACTATATAGGAGTAATATATTTAACTCATAAATAATAATTATTCAAAATCTACTATTGCTATATTATAATTTTAATTACATATAACTGATATAATCAAACGGTAATTATATTTTAGCATAAATATAGTATATATACGTAACATAATAAGTATTTGAACAATCAAATTATATAAGTAATCAATAATTCTCAATCCCTCATGAATATATATCTAATTAAATATAATATTATATTTACATGAATCTTTATATATATATATAAGATACCATAATATTATACCTTACGCCTAAACGTAATATATATAGTATATATATATATATATAATATATATATACTATATCACTAATATATATGTATATATTATAAAACACATATATAGTATACTATAATACCTTAAATATACTATATATATTATAATATAAATACATTAAGATCTCCATCACTTATAACAATACTCACATGAGTGAGTATTATATAAAGTATATATACTACTAACATTGCATATAAACATAAATATACGAAAATCATTAATTCCACACTTTTATCAAACAAATACCTGTAACATATTATTGTTATTTTTATCATACTTATAACATTATAATAAATTTAATTTTTTAGTCAAAATAATCATAACTTATACAATTAAACTTAATCATTAAAAGACCAACGTATATATATCATATTATATTAAGTATTAAAATAAATCTAAGTTATTTATCCCTAAAATATCATAATTTAATTAATAATAGCTTATAACTAATATCATATTATAAACTATATACTGATAACTCTTAAGAATATATAAATGTACTAACGACATAATATATATCTCACTCACTTATCTCATTAGTTATACTATACCAATACCTTCAACGTTTAGGTATAATGGTAATATAATTATATTAGCTTATATAACTAATTCACGATGACAAAGTCCTACTATCAAAGGTAATAATAGATAGCAAACAGGTATAACATACTCACAAATATAAACTCTAATAATAGTAATATATATCACCTGTACTTGTTCCTAAATACATATAATTAGCTATAAACGCTACTTAAAAAGCCATATATAGATAATATTTTATATTATATATACAAACAGCCAGTACTATAATACAAAATATATAGTTGACCAATTTTATCAAAGATACCAGGAATCTTTAGAACTTAAATGAAAATTTGATATATACCGTCATATCTAAAGTGTCTCAAATCATTATCAATATTATATAATAAATATTATTTATTGAACTAACTGAATAACGTAAGCATTTTATAAGTCAAAAATAATTCTCGTGTAAAATACATATATCCTATATAACATTATACCCTCACTCCTCAAAAGTGATTTTAATCTCAAGCCTACATTAGTTTCTTATAAATAAAATCACATCACCAATTTATAGTTAAACACTAATATATATATAGTAAATATTATATCTTATCAGAAACTTAATCATTATTTCACTCTTAAATTTATTCTAGCAAGGGACAAATTAGGTACGGTACATAATAATTATATAAATATTTTAATATATACATAAAAAACGTTACTAGATAATTATATATATAACTAGTATATACTAGTACATATATCTATAATAACAGTACTAAATTGAGGAGGAAAAACTATACAATATTAAATATATTAATTAACTATAAGTCAATATTGGAAATCATACGAAATTAAAAGACTAATTATAAACATTTTCCACCTTAAATGAAATAGTTTTATTTATATATTATATACTCAAACCTACCCATGCAGTAAAGCAATAACTTAACCTATATTACCTTCATGCTTTATCATAATAAAATTCAATTTCATCTAATCATAGTATACTGAGATATAGCGTTTTAAATTTAAACATAAGAAATTCTATACTTAACAAAAATATATATATATATTATATATAATAGTTGACAATACTTAATCTCAAAATAGTAATATCACACGCCTGATCTTGAATCACTTAATATGAATTTATATATAATTAACTATAATTATAATTATAATAATGATTTAGTAATTAATCAAAATATAAATAATCTGATTTTGAATATATGATATAATACGTGGACATTATAGCAAACTTCTCTCAGTTCTCTGTCAATAAATATCATTAAATAACCTAATCGATCATTACAAGATATCATACGAATATAACGTACTATAACATAATAATTTACCTGCAATAACTTAAATAAAAACATATTAAGTAACCAGAACATAAACGTGACATATACATTAAGTGACATGAATAACTGGCCGA
>JABUQX010137780.1:5000-18645 GCA_015478945.1 Trachelipus rathkii | reverse complement strand
TGCAAAGTATTAATAGAATCTACAGTGGCGAGCTGGAACTGGAGTTCGGCACAGGAAGTTTTTGTAAAAATAACTGTCTAACAATATTAATGCAGGGACCAACAAGGGGACCCTCAAGTAGTCCTAACATATCGGACAACAAAGCTGATGGTAGCCGATCGCCAAGACTTTCATTTTTGAGTAATTGTTTTATTTTGTCTGAATCAGATACACCTAACCTGTCTAATAATTCATTTTTAAGTTCAGAAGAAGGCTGGTTGCTAGAATGCAATCGGGGTAACACGTCTCTCAGACATTGTAGGACCTTGACAGGCAAAATACTTAATAAGGCGCGAAAGCGCTCATTCTCAGTGGTAGCCTCTAATTGCAATTCAAGGAGTGCAAAGGTCAAGTCAAGGTCATCTCCAATGAACTTACAATTAAATGTAGTTGCATTTTTTGAAGTCTGAGCCGGACCCGGAGCCAGAGTCGCATGAACATTTGTAGGTGACATGTTATCAAAATGATTGAAAGAAATAACAGTTAAAAATAAGCAACATGGGAACATTGTGGGTAACAATCTGCCTAGCTAGCTACAACTAAATTAAAATATGTTAGAAAATTTAAAAGGAAGGTATTCAAAATTATGCAAACAGTGGCCCGTGAGCCAAGGTATTATTCCTTTGTAATGGGAGGAGGAAGTGCTCCTGTAGCTCTGCTGTTTTTTACAAGCATGCCCCCGCTTTTAAAAAAAAAATAATAATAAAAATATTGTGAGTAAAAAATAGCAGCTGCTTTGGGTGAGAAGCCTCTTGAAGGCTTGAAGGCTTGAGGAGAAACAACGGAGAATGTAGTAGGCCTCTTGAAGGCCTTGGAGGAGAGATGAAGCTGAAAAGATGTCGATGAAATTCGGGCATTACCAGACGGAGGGGTCACCAGAATGTGGTTTGTGATCAAATTGGAAAAGAACACACACAAAACTATTTTCAGTGTTTAATCCAATTAGAAGGCAAATGCAAAAACAAGAGCATGACAAAAAACCTATATAAAAAATATAAATAGATATAATAATTGATAATAAAAATAACAACAACAAAATAATAACAATAATGAATTTACATAAAAAAAATGTGAAATTTTTAGAGCATGAAAATTTTTTTTGCATAAGGGGTCGTTAGATATTACAATTTTGATACTTAAAAATAATATAATTTTATAAAGATATATTGTAAAAATAAGTATGCACTGTGGCACAAATTGAAATTTATCACTGTAATATACAAAACACTTTTTATGTAGTAAACACTTTTTAATAATTCTAAACACTAAAAAATATAAAACTTAAATCGAAAAACTGCCCAAAAACTCACCCCGAGCTTAAACACAATAAAACACTTTCACATAGAAAATAGCAAAAACCTTTGAGAATCAGGTTGCAAACAGGATGATGACGTCAGAGGCGAGGCGAGAGAAGAAGAGCACGAAGCTAGACACAAGCTGCGGCGACAAACGCTCAGAACTAAATAAAATTGAAAATGAAGAAGACACGGTACTTAACATGGGAGTTAACCGAAAAGCATTTTAATCCCCTACGAACTTAAGCAAAGGAGAGAGAATTTGTGTGATAACCCAAAATATCCGACAACCACAGAGCAAAAACTGCTCTGTGGTGACAAAAAAAAAACTGACCGCAACAAAATGAAAATTTCAAAACGACAAAAATTCCAAAAGGCGGAGCAGCCGAGTGGAGAGATAACAATACATACATACATACATATATACAAGTTACATATATATACATATACATACATATACATATATACATATATACATACATACATATTATTACATATATATACATACATATACATATACATATATACATATTATCAGCGAACCGAACCGATCCGGACTGATTCGACCCGAACCCAGCCGCGCCGGGATCCCGACCGACTCGGAACATTCAACAATACGGATCTCGATCCGACCGAACTGAAATGCGCCGGACCGATCCGATCCGGATCCTAGACACTTTAACACCATCGGATTTTGATTCGAATTTCGATTCCGAAATCTGGATTTGAATCTGAGTCTAAGTATTACAGATGTCAAATAAATTATAAAAAAAAAAAAAAAAAAAAAATTAAAAAAAATTGCATCATAAATTAGAAACCAATCACAGAAATGTTCTAGAGCCAATCAAAATGTATATTTCTATTATTATTGACCAATCAACGTAGAAAAAAGAAAGACCTAATGACCTCATCCCTCAAAATACCTATTCCTTCTTGGTAACTATCAAACCCATACACACATTCATATCACCTCTTCAATCTTTTAATTTTAGGTTGACTTTTATTTAGATTTCGAAGCAATTCTTTTCCACACAAAATAGATCCATCCATTTCATCAGTTAAAATATATATATATGAGTTATATATATATATATATATATATATATATATATATATATATATATATATATATATATATATATATATATATATATATATATATATATATATATATATATATATATATATATATATATATATATATATATACTGTATATATATATATATATATAGTGCGAGAGTATAACCATGGCTCGATCTTTGTCTATATGTAGGCATATATATATATATATATATATATATATAGAGAGAGAGAGAGAGATGAGCGATGCTTAATAACATAGGTAATTGTGCGATGATGTTTTCTGGTATTTATCTTTCTTATATGCACTATTTTCAGCCTTTCTAAACGCTTCTTTGAGAAGTGAATCTTTTACAATGACATTGTTAACCCTGGAAGAAGTTGCACTTCTACTGCATAATGTTATAATAAGTCAAGGTAAATTGCAAACTGTTTACCCTACAAAACGAACAGTCTTCACCTTCAGAATCAGATAAAGAAGAATTTGGTTCTTCAAATTTATTTCATTCTCCCTCTTTTATAAAGATGAGGTAAACGCATATCTCCCAGCAAGGGCGTAAGCAGAATTTTCGTTAGGGGTAGGGGCCAAAATAGATTGAAAATAAGTCATTTTTCCAAACACTCTCGAGCCAAGGGTTGGCGGCATATATTGATATAATATTTATTACATTTACCTCCTAAAATATATATGTCAATATTGAAATAATGATTATATTTCCAAAACAAAGTTGTAAAATAACAAAAAGAAAATGCAGAATCTAGTCCTACATTTTATCTTACGATTTATGTACTTGAAATAGTTGGTACTAAGACAACATTAGACATCGTGGATTTGCAGAAAATTTTTTTTTTGACAACTCCAACTAAATTCTCAGCTTTCCTAAAATCTTTAATTTCTTGTGGAATATTTTAAGAGATAAAAGTTCATCTAACTTGATTCGGTCATCATGTCGAACTTGTCCATGTTTTAACTCTTCACAATATTGAATGTCCTTTCAATTGTGTTGTCGAACATGGTTGACCTTATTGATATAAGTAAGGCATTTTAATTATTGGGAAAAATGCCATTGGTTTCCTTTATCACTAACTATTAAAATTTTTTAGTTCCTCACGGTCGAGCTTTTCTCCTCCAATTCATATACCAGAGTTCAGCCTCCCATTGAAGTCCTCTCAGTTCATAAAAGTCTTCAAATACTTTGATTTTCTCTTCAAATTCCTTATACACAAGGGCAAGCATCAGCGACTGATAAAGTAATAAAAGAGAAAAGCTGGTGAATTCTTTTCCGAGAATCTGCTCTCCAAGGAAACTGTGAAAGAACCAGGTATGATATTAGAATAGTCCCCATCCAAATATCCCTTCATCGCGGCAGCAAGATGATCTCGAGCTTATTTATGAGGCATCTCTTAAGCTGAGGTCACCATTTAATTTAAAAACTTTTCAAACAATTTGTGGCAATTTCTTTTATTTCTTCGACCTGATTTTTGTACCAGGGACAAAGTTTTCAGTTCTTGTTTTCTTGTGGGTTATTTTTTTCAGGCATTTACTAATTCAAAATCTAATCGGCAAAAATATATAATAAAGCTGAATATTTGGTTATATGCAGGCTGAAACAAGAAAACAGCTTTGTGTTAGCAATGTAATACAGCCTCAAATGCATTTTTTCTGCAGCAACATTACCCACTTTAATGCTCTTTCCAGACCCTGCACTATATCCACAAAATGTGTCATGAATATTGAAATACCACGGCATTTTTCTGACCATTTGCGTCTCGCAAAACGCTGAGATACTGCGTATCTATTTTCTTTTTCTCAAAACGGGTTCACGAAAAGAAATTGATAATGTCTCTTTAAAAGTGGATACAGTATTGCGGATTTCAGATGCAAAGTTCAGATGTTTACTACAAATTTCAGTCGATGACTCGCACAATGAAAATATAAAGCCGATTTTTTTTTGTATTATTCTCTAAATTATCTAATCTTTCCCTGCCATAGTTGAGCAGCCATCGTAATCTTTTACAGCGCCATTTGTTTGGATCTAGGCTATTCTTGTCAAGAAACAATCAATAGTGACTTGGCAGGAGTTTTGTATACATGGCTTGTATTAATGTATTATAATGAATTTCTACGACGCAATACTCGTCCTCATCAAAAAAAAATCTGATTCCAATAGATAATTGTTCATTCCCAGATATATCAGATGTTTCGTCAGATAAAGATGAATATTTATATTCTTTTTTGACATCTGCAATGATCACGTCGGTTACAACACTCCCACACAGATCAATAAGTTCATTCTGTATTCATGGTGATTTATTAGTATCAATTTTGGTCCCACCTGTAAGGTGTTTCAACTCAATATTTCCAGAATCTATTTGCAAACGAATTAGATCTTCGAAAATCCCTTCATGTTGTTCTGCACCTCGTAGAGGTAAATCGTGTACCCCACAAAAATAATTGTTGTTATTACAGATGAAATTAACTATTGTTTTTCTACCAAGAGCGCCTGATATCCAGTTATCATTTACATATCCATTGCTACATCTTCCAAGAAGGATTTTGCTTCTCGTGCAGTTTCTAAGTGCCACCTACTTTCAACATGGGTCTTGCAATATTCATGGATATTCTCGAATTCGTGAATGGTTCCACAACAAAGGAAATCTGAAATTCCTGTATAGTCCTTGCAATGAACGTAATGCAGACAGAGTGCTCCCTTTAGATATTTTCAATGTACCAGCCAGGGAGAATGTCTTTTAAGCCAATTATGCACGAATTTCCTTTTGAGATGTGTAGCGCCATTTGCAAAATCTTAATTTGGAGGAACCTTCCAATGATTTTTCAGCATTTTTCTTTTTGCTATAATCGGTGCACTCACAAGGTGCAACTAGCAAGATTGGTAAGTCGCTGTCTTCCTCATACACCTTCTGCTTTGAGTTGAAGGGACCAAACTCTGATTGTGGATCAGTGAAACTACCTCTCTTTTCCACATCACTAGGCCCAGGAGGGGTTAGGCTGATTGCTTTCTCTTCCTTTAAACTCATGAATGTTAATATATATATATATATATATATATATATATATATATCTACAGATATAAAAATATAGATACATATATATATATATATATATATATATATATATATATATTTTATATATATATATATATAGAGCTATATATATATATATATATATATATATATATATATATATATATATATATATATATATATATATATATATATATATATATATATATATATATATATGTATATATCACATTTTGCAGTTGAAATTTAAATAAAGCATAAAACACAATCCTGAAAAAAGGGTATTATCTTTAAGAGACTTTTAATTAAACTCGATGAGTTATAGAATTAAAAGTGAATAAACCTGTGGTTCTTTTACTATTTTTTCTTTAAAATCCCTTTTTATCAGAAAGGGTCGAGGTCTCCTAGTAATTCTGTTTTACTGCTTAGTGTCTCCGAAGAATGAAGAGAGAGAAAGTATTTGTAAACTTTTCAAATTCCTGTCGCAACATCTACCCATCTCTGCAACAACTTAGATGTTGCTGATCCTTTTTTCAATTGCGCTATATAATCATAGGAGAAATAGAGTTACCCCTGAAACATTGGAAAAACCAATAATTTATAGAGAATATGCTAAAAAATTAATTTTAATTTTAATAGCATGTTATGTTAATTATGAAATAGTTAATAAATTGCGTAATATTTAGTTAATTAACTTTTCAAAATTATAAAAAAGGCAAGCTTAAGAACTAAAATTCAATTTTATAGCAGCTAAAGCTTACTAGAAATTATTTAATAATAATATATATTACATTTTCAATAATATTAATAGAAATTATTTAATATGGAAATAAATATGTATATCAGGCAGTAAAAGAAATTAAAATGAAAAACAATTTTATTTATATATCCCATAAATATTTGAAAAGAAATATGTCATATTTTATTTTATTTAATTTTGTAAAAAATCATTGGCAGGATTCGAATTCGTCGATTCGATTCGATTCGATTCGATTCGATTCGAGCTTTTTACGCGGATTCGATTCGATTTTGATCACCTCAACGATCCTCGATCCGATCCGAACCAGCCGCCGATCCGGACCGACTGGTTCGAACATTTCCACACACAGATTCGATTCGGATTCGAATCCAAATGTTGCCGGATCTCGCCCATCACTGATATATATATATATTGTATGGAGAGATTGAATATAGATAGATATATATATATATATATATATATATATATAGTGATAGATTTTAATTTTTTTTTTTTTTTTTTAATTTATATTAATTTCGTTTATGAAAACTTGATCAAAAGAGAAATATTATTTAGAGCTTAAAAACGTTTGAATAAATTCATAAAAATATATTTAATATTTTCAATCCTCTTGCAAAATGTTGATGGATTTTTTTACTTCTCATTTACAGCTTGAGATCTATAATTAACAAATCAACATAATTTTATGCTAAATAAATTATAATAATATTTATGATAATGATTTTCAGTAAAAAAATAAAAAACTGTAAGAAATGTTTATAAATTTAAAGTATTGTATTTATATAGCTATAATTTTTTTATTTTTGTTAAAA
The DNA here is from genome assembly GCA_015478945.1 of Trachelipus rathkii. Classification (NCBI taxonomy): domain Eukaryota; kingdom Metazoa; phylum Arthropoda; class Malacostraca; order Isopoda; family Trachelipodidae; genus Trachelipus; species Trachelipus rathkii. The sequence goes on along the minus strand of JABUQX010137780.1, from coordinate 11,613 downwards.
ACATGGTAAGATTTTTCACTAAAATTAAATTTTAGCAATGATGAGCTTGTGTTGAAAAAATTAATCTAACAAATTTAGAAAAAAATTATTTAATCAATTTCATATATGTTTTATCTCTCAAAGTCTTGCATGAGTTTATCAATTATTAATTTAAAAAGAAAATTAAATAATGGAACGCATTTAAATTTGTGAAAATTAAAATTATTTACAATAAATATATAAAAAAATTTACTATCAAATTAATATTTCATTTCTGTTTTTGATAGAAACCAAAAATTGAACGAAAATATCAAAGGCAGAAATTTAATCTTCATTTTAATAACTTTTTATATATACAATACAAAAGAGAAGAATTTTAATTCGAAATAAAATTATTAACTATTTCAAATTGACCTCAAAATTCGACACAAAAGGGATGAACTTTTTAATTGGAAGAAGAATAAAAATAAATATTCCATGAAAGAATAAATAAATATTCATTGTTAATAAAAGGATCCTCATAAAATTTATGGAAAAGCGAAGCGCATTCGAGAATAAATATCATGAACGCTCCACTTTAAGCACTGCCCAAACTAAACTAAATCAATAAGCACAAACTTCCAATTACACAATTGCAAACTTAAACACAAATGAACTTATAAAGGGGAAAAAGTCTTAGGTGTTTGCTACTTTAAAATTAATTATATCTAATTAAAATTAAAAGTAAATAATAATAATAATATACACACACACACACATAACAATGAAGTGGAATAATGGAATGGAATGGAATGGAATGGAATGGAATGGAATGGAATGGAATGGAATGGAATGGAATGGAATAAAATGGAATGGACAAATTGTTGAATGGAATGGAATGGAATGGAATGGAATAATGGAATAATGGAATGAATGGAATGGAATGGAATGGAATGGAATAATGGAATGGAATGGAATGGAATAATGGAATGGAATGGAATGGAATGGAATGGAATGGAATGGAATGGAATGGAATGGAATGGAATGGAATGGAATGGAATGGAATGGAATGGAATGGAATGGAATGGAATAATGGAATGGAATGGAATGGAATGGAATGGAATGGAATGGAATGGAATGGAATGGAATGGAATGGAATGGAATGGAATGGAATGGAATGGAATGGAATGGAATGGAATGGAATGGAATGGAATGGAATGGAATGGAATGGAATGGAATGGAATGGAATGGAATGGAATGGAATGGAATGGAATGGAATGGAATGGAAATCTAAGAAGAATGAATGAAGAAGAAGGAAGGAATGGAATAATGGAATGGAATGGAATAACAATGGAATAAATAATGAATAAATAAATAATGGAATAATGGAATGGAATGGAATGGAATAGGAATGGTACTATGGAATAACAACAATGGAATGGAATGGAATGGAATGGAATAATGGAATAATGGAATAATGGAATGGAATGGAATAAAATATGTGGAATAATGGAATGGAATGGAAGTGCTAGAACAGATTTACAATGATGAAGACTGTAATGTGGAATAATGGAATGGAATGGAATAATGGAATGGAATGGAATGGAATGGAATAAAATGATGTGGAATAATGGAATGGAATGGAATGGAATGGAATGGAATGGAATGGAATGGAATGGAATGATGCAAATAAAAATAACAATAACAATAAATGAACAATAACAAAAAATAAATAAATAATAAATAAATAGTTATAATAATTATAATAATATTAGTAATATTAATAAATAGATAATAATAATAATAATAATTATAATAATATTAATAATATTAATAATAATAATAATAATAATAATAATAGATTAATAAATAGATCCAAATAAATAAATAATGGAATAATAAATAAATAAATAAATAAATAAATAAATAATAACAACAATGGAATAACAAATAACAATAATGGAATAATAATAATAATAATAATAACACTTTTGCTAAAGTATTAGTGCACCTCATCATTTGTCTCAATAATTAATTTCCAAACTTCAGTTTCGTTTTTAATAGTTGTTATTATTCAAAACTTTTGAATCAAATGTAATAATAATGATTTATACTATGTTTACGTAATTTACTTAAAATCTAGTAATGACCACTTCCTGAGATCATCACTTCTGCAGTGGGTTAAAAAGTTCACAACAAAGCAAAAGAAACCTTTTAGTTAGGCTTCACTTTAATTAATTATTCAAAGCTGCTAAAATAATAATTAAACGGCCACATGCAAGGAAAAATACGGCAGTTTATTTGCTGTATTGGCATGTGTAAGCAATTTCGTAAATTTTGGAAAGCATTGCAACTTGATTGCATTCTGGCGGATGAGCTTAGTTGGTATATCCTATAATTTTCAAGCTCTATTCAAACATTTAATTTCAAACAAAAATATGTAACTCTTTAGGAAGGAGAAACTATTACCCTTAACTTAGGATTAGGACACAGTAGCTGACCGAGAATGATTAGTTGAGCTTTAACATTCCTTTTCACTCATATGTCCAATAATTCTTCTATTTATCACTCCTTTGATACAGAAGGTATATCCAGAGGACTTTCGGCATGCAGGAAATCCTCCCCTTACTTCTCCAGCTGGGCTTATAGGCAATATCGTACCGTTCTTGGTGTACTATATCCTACACATTATGCATCTACACATCTTTTCTTTCATTATTTTAATAATGGTGCCAGATCATGCTGCTTCGGAGATGCCTGAGGGAGTATCATCCAAAAAATAGCTCTAATCTGTTCCTCCCCATTGGAATTAGCGTTGATGGGGTTGGCGCAGCTAAAGAACTACAATTTTATCTTGTTGACGATTCCAATTTTCATTATTTTCTGCATCATTGTGAATTTTTATCTAATTTCTTCTTTGTTGAACAGCATACCTCATTATAAAGTTCATTTCATGTTCTAAACCGAAATTCAGATGTTTTAGAGTTTCAAATAAAATAATATTATTTATTTATCCTGTATTTAATTCTCATTAATAAGCGGATGATCTGTGCATGTGCTTAACTGAGTTTCCTGTTGTTCTATTACCAATATTTGGTCTTCCAGGTTTTCTACCAAAAAGGGTTCGTTTCTCTTGCAAAAATACTATTAGATTTTGTATGTGTTTTATTTCTTATCCCTTTAACTATATTAATATTCTAAACTCCGAAATGAAACAAATCTACCGTCTTTTCCCTTCTTTGAAATCCTCATTCCGAGTTATTTCAGTGCACAACACCGCCATTAGATGTCTTCTAATTCTGACAATACTGCTAGTGAGCTCGCCCACCAATTTGCTACCTATAAAAACCATGAGAAATAAGTGTATATCCCTACTTGTATCTCTGGTTGACTTTCCTAACAGCAGGTACTAATCTCGCTTGCGAAGATTATTTATTATTAGCATTTAGGCATTGTAAATTTTGCGAATCACGTTTGTCCTTATCTGGTTTCTCTTGGGATGATTACTGTTTATTCTGGAGAGTAATAACCTAAGTGAGGGAGGTCTGCCATGGAGGATTAATTTCAATATCCTCTCTCTCAAATGAAACTAGCAAATCTTATTTTAACTCTGTTTTTCTCTCGTGCAATTTGACACATGAATTACTGTGATCTTCAAACTTTAAAAACTCAGAATTATGTAAAATTTAATCCTCTCAATATCAATAAAAACGCAATAATCTTTCTGACTAATCTTCTGTTTGCTCCTTTTTTCCTTCGTGCTAAATATGTCAATTAACTTGGTTCTTATTTTTCCTTTCTATCCTGTCAAACCTTCTGTTAAAATGAACTCATTTGTTTAAACTTTTCCCACTAATTTTAATTTAGATGATTTTGGTGATAATCACTTTTTCTAATACTCATTTCAATTCATTTATTCGCTCTAATTATATAATATTTGATAACTCTGAGCTTAAGGCTTCAATGGTGTAAGCGTACGGCATCTTTTTTACAGTTCTGAAAATTATGTCCTTCTGAATCTGCATTCTCTCTTGAAAACCTGTTTCTTATCAACTTATCAGTTTAGAGAATTTTTCCTTGATTGAAGCTGTCTCTCATCAAACTGTCCCAGAATAGAGGTACCACACTCAGCCCTCTATCAAACAAACAACTTAATGTTTCTCCATGCTTCTTTCAATGTTTATGAATCAATGTTAAACTGGAAGATTTGGAAACATCATAATTCTTCCATTTTATCTCAGATCGTTAGTGTGACCTCCTTAAAGAGAGCTCTTTTGGTGATATGTGTGTGTGTGTGTTGGTGGGTGGGTGGTTGTTTTGTTGCTATGCTTCTTGTATTTCGGCGAATATTTTAATCAAGCACTAAACATATAAAACTTTTTTTTTTTTTTTTTTTTTTTTTTTTTTTTACAGGTTATCACCACTCACGGGAAAAGCCCTTTTGAACCTCCCAAACCTTAGCCAAATAGAAGGAAAATATAAGATGGTAAGGAGTTCTACGTAGAAGATATTGTGAGAAAGTAATTACTATGTATTGTCTTGCCTTTATTATTCATATATTGTAATTCATATGATAAGAGCACCTTTTGTGCTACGAGGGCGACGTAAAGTGATGGCGGAATACGAAAGGCAAAATTTCCTAGAGCACCTACCGTGTAGTGTCTGTAGAAAAGAGATAGTATGACACCGTCATCGTCGCATCGTCGCATCGTCGCATCGTCGCATCGTCGCATCGTCGCATCGTCGCATCGTCGCATCGTCGCATCGTCGCATAGATAAGGGGTCAATGTAGTTTTAAAGTAGAGGACAGTCAGTTAGTCTTTTGGACTTAGACTCAACCCTATCCAAAGTCGTGTGGAATCGGATCTCCTCCAAATGTGAAAACAGTAATCCATACAATGGAGGATAAGACCCTTATATAGCTGGATCAATTGCTCATAAGAAATAAAATTTCCGAAACCCGAACAGAATTCCCTAATTATTAGCAGCCGTTGTGAACATGGTTTTCAAGAAAGTTTTTTGCTTATGTTCAGTTCAGGAATGTTTTATTAACAGGTGAGACGTTATAGCCGGCGAAAGAGATAGGAAAGTTGGAAGGTGTTTTTGAGAGGAAGATGTGAAAAAGTTGATTTTTAAAGAGTTAAATTTCACAAGGATGAGGCGGTCCCCACCAGGAAATCCCATCCAGATCGGCAAGAATAGAATTGAAAAGCTGAAGTAGAGAAGAAAATCTGAATGCAAAGATAAAGCAGATTTGAAATAAGTGGAAGAATGGAGAGTTGAGTTATCGGCATAAGAGTGAGAAGAGTTAGAATTTCAACTGAGAAGATCGTTGATGAAATGTAAAAATAAATAAGGAGATAGAACGGAACCTTGAGGAATACAAAAAATGAGGAAGAGTTAGCTCCATCAACAAGTGCCGATATGAAACGTGAGATTTCGCTACGGTATCATTGTCGTTAAGTGTCCAAAATGACGTTCTTGGACACCTTCAAAAATATTTCGTACTCCATTTTTGAATAGAGAGCACATCTCATATAAGGCAATTAAACTCACACAACTCTTTGTGAAAAAGTAAAATCTTGGAATTTCTTCTTATTAACTTTTCTTCTCAGATTAGTTTTTATTAAATCTCTTTTAGCCACAAATCATTCAACATTCTTCTTATAAATTGGTATTACAAGAGTTTCTGCTCTTCAGAATCCTCCAGTCGCATTCCACCATCTTTAAAAGGGGATGAAATAAATTTTCTATAATCCTGTTTGTTTTCAACTACAATTTCTAAACTATTACACAAACCACCTTATAGGTTATTTGATTTTTTCAATAAGAGACCCCAACGTAGGAGAATGAATAATCTTACCATCAATTATACAGTAGAATGAAATTATTCATTATATATATATATATAATATATATAATATATAATTATATATATATATTATATCATATATATTATATATATATATATATATATATATATAATATATATATTATATAATCATTACTTACCTCTCTCCCAAGACTGGGACTGGTGCGGCAACATGCACAGGGGAAACGAAAAGTAGGTAGAAGAAATATTACGCAAGCCAAAAAAAAGCCCAGCCATACCGCTCCTTGTACTTATACCATTTTAGTGAGAACTCGTCACAGTCAGAAAATCCACCCTAGAACTTCATGTGATCAAGGACGGACCATCACTATGGCATCTCGTCAATATGGGGTCATCCCTTGGCCCAGGTGAGCTTCACAAACACACCCCCTCACAAAACCCCGCCATTCACTCTATTATGTACCTTTCTTCTCGCCTCTGCCAAACTCACATTTCTCTCGTCCAGGTATTCCTTTACTGACCCAATCCACTTTTTCTTTGGTCTCCCAGCCGGTCGATTCCCAGCACACTCACCACTATACATCCGCTTAACCAACCGACAATCATCAATCCCTTCCATATGACCAAACCATCTTAACATACTTATATTTATTCTCCCACTTATCCCTTTCTTCACACCACACAACTCTCTAATACGTTCATTCCTCATTTTATCAATTGTTCTCACACCTAACACACCCCTACGATTGTCCATCTGAATACATTATACTTTAGATCTATACCTCTTATTTCAGACCATAGTCTCACTACTACACATTAACA
>JABUQX010137779.1:20000-23406 GCA_015478945.1 Trachelipus rathkii | reverse complement strand
TATATTATAGATATATATATATATATAATATATATATATATTATATATATAAATATATTATATATATGTATATATTATATATATATATATATATATATATATATATATATATATATTCAGATAAGAGAGAGTATAAATGACGATTCTCGGTGGTTGTTGTTGTTGTTGCTGATGTGTTGTTGGTGATAGCGTTTGATGGTATCGGTATTGTTAGTTGTTGCTCCTTGGATGGCGTTGTGAGTGGTACTGTTGTTGGTTATCGGCATTGTTGTTTGGTGATGGTTTAAGGTTATCTATATATATATATATATATTATATAATATATATATATATATATATATATAGATATATATATATATATTATGATATATATATATTATATATATATATATATATATATATATATATATATATATATATATATATATATATATATTACTATATATATGTATATAATATATATATATATATAATTATAATTATATATATATATATATATATATATAATATATATATATATATAATATATATATATATATATATATATACATATATATATATATATATATATATATTTATAATATATATATATTATATTAATATAATATATATATATATATAATATATATATATTATTACAATATAATAATCAAAACTGGCTGATGTTGTGACAGTAAAGACGTAAAGACTTAAAGACGTAAAACGTAAGGACGCTAAGAACGTAAGCGCACAGAGGGGTTTTGGTGTGGGAGTGGGAAACCCCCATCACCACACAGAGCTTGCCAACGTCCTTTACGCCACTTAGAGGGTAGTAAAAACACACTTTTACGTACCCTAAAGACGAAAAGACGTAAGAGCCCGTAGACGTAAGATGCAAAGACGTATCGCCATAGGGGGTGAGAGGTGAAGGACCCCTCTGCCGCACGTTCTTTACCGTCCTCACGTCACAAAACACATTTGGATATTCGAAAATTTTCCCACACAAAACATAACCAGCTAAATATTTTAGCGGTCTCGCGCGGCTTTTGCCGTAATATTGCGCCTTGCGGGCGCTCGCGTGCGGTTTCGCGCCGGGCCGTCGACGTCGCGTCTGGCCTTCGACTCCCAGCTCAGCTACTTTCCATGAAAGTAGCCTTGAAAGTAGCACAGCTACTTTCACGAAAGTAGCTCAGCTACTTTCACGAACGTGGCTATGCCACCCATGAACGTTGCTACGCGCCGTACATGGGATAGCTAGCAAAAGGGGGGGTAGGGTGAAAAATGTTCATGAGCATGTGCTCACGCATAAACACAATTCACACACGTACATGGCGAATGTACAGGAATAAGGGGCCCGCCTGGGGCAGTGCCCCCGGGTAGTGCCACGACCATGCAAAAGTACCCCAGGAAACGTGAGTGCACACAGGGATATGTGCTGGGAAAGCACCTCACGAATGAGCAGGCCAAGCTTGAAACTCGTTCCAGCTTGCCTTGAGACGTCCAGTAGGGATAACAAAGGGGGTGTAGGTAAAAAAAACGCTCTAAATACATGAGATGTGGTCACGGTATAACACATCCGCGCCCTACAAGGCAAATCATAGAAATATGGGAACCCCAAAGGGGGTCAGCCCGCCAAACAACAATGGCAACCCCGAAAAGTACCCCAAAAGGTAGCCACTCCGGGTAGATGCCCAAATATTACTCACGTAAGGCGCTGGGGTACAGGGGAGCGCTGCCCCCTCCCATTGACCGGGATCCATGCCCTACTACTTATATAAATATATTATATATTAATATACATATTATATTATTATATATATAATATATATATATATATATATAATATATATATTATATATATATATATATATATTATATATATATATATAATATATACGTATAATATATATATTATATATATATATATATATAATATATTATTATATTATATATATATTTTATATATATATAATATATATATATATATATATATATATATAATATATATATATATATATATATAGGGCTTGCCTACAGAGTGAAATAACAACCCAGGAACACATCTCAACGTACGTCACTGCTCCTTATATCTTCTACGAGCACGGGAGGACTGTTGATCAAATACCGTTCCAAGACTTTTTTGCAGAAGGTAACGTACTGAAGATTTTGGAACGACATTTTCAAGGATAGTAGTGGTTTAGGTGTGTTTAAAAAGAAAAGTAGTGGCGTAGGTGGGATTAACAGGAATAGTAGTGGCTGTAGGTGCGTTTAACAAAAATAATAGTGGTGTAAGTGTGTTTGACACCAATAATTTAAGATTTCATTAAAGGGTCAATTCAAATGAAGCTATGGGGGACAACACTCTAAAATAGTAGTGGCGTAGATGTGTTTTAACAAAAATGGTAGTGGCGTAAGTGTGTTTAATAAGAATAGTAGGAGCGTAGGTATGTTTGACACCAATAATTTAAGGTTTCACTAAAGGTTCAATCCAAATGAAGCTTTTGGAACAACACTCTAGAATAGTAAGGGAGAAGGTGTTTTTTAACAAGAATAGTAATAGTGGCGTACTTGTGTTTAGCAAGAATAGTAATGGCGTAGGTATGTTTAGCAGGAATTGTAATGGCGTAGGTGTTTTTAACACATATAATCTAAGATTTCAGTAAAGGGTCAACCCACATGAAGTTTTACAACGTTCTTTGCTTGACCATTATCAAAATAATTTATATTTTGCATACTATTAACCTAATATGTTGATAGTTCAAAACTAAAAAACAAATTATTCCCATCTATATTATGTTATTTTTTGTTTATATAGATATATATAATATATATATATATATTATTATATATACTCTTATATATATAATATAATAATATATATATACAGTGGCGGCTCGTGTAACTTTGGCATTTAAAGGCTTTAAGTTTTGCTTTAAAAATATATCCTTTAAATTAGTTTTAGACAAAATGTATATATATAATATATAATATATATATATAAATATAATATATATATATAAAGACAATCAGTTAAATAATTTTATATGATTTATATGGTAAGGGGTATGCATAAAGTACAACTTTTTTTTAACTTTATAAGGAGGATTGCGCTGCAACTAAACATAAATCTGGACTTAAAAAGTCTTAATACCTTTTTTAGATGGAAATATTATAAAATCAATTATCTTTTCTAAAATATCAATATCTGATAGGATTATCCTCAAACGGACTATTACCTAATTTTTTTTATTTATGTGTAAATGTGTGCATAAATTATAGGACTTTTTTTTTTTTTTAATTATTCGATTGCATGCATTCGAACAATTCGGTTAAGCAAAAGCCTAAAATAAAATTGTATTGTAGAGGTGTCAAATTTAGAAACAAATACGAAAAACGTCATTTGCTGCTATCTAGATTTGCTCCTTCT
>JABUQX010137779.1:0-2500 GCA_015478945.1 Trachelipus rathkii | reverse complement strand
AATACTTTCCCTAATTACCTTGTTCACTTAACTTCTCACTCTTAATTATACCCACTTCTTTCCTTATCCCCTTCCTCTCCATCCAAGTCCCCACTAACTTAATTTTACATAAAACAGCATAATGATCCGATAATCTCATTCCAACCGCCTCACTGATTTAACATCCAGCACATACTTCAACATCTTCTTCACCAACACAAAATCAATCATACTTTTCACTTCGATACCATCTTTACCTTCACCAACTCTAGTATTTTTATGAATACTCTTGTGTTTAAAGAAAGCATTACTTACACGCATGCCTCTCTCCTCACAGAAATCAATCACCTTACTACCATTCTCATTTTCTCCCGACACCTCAAAGCCACCTGTTATATCATCCCTTTTTTGATCACCTATCCAACCATTTAGATCACCCAACACAATCATCATTCAGATTATTCCAGAAAATCGCACTCTCTTCAACATTACCCTCAGATAGATCATATGTCACAACCACACATACCTTGATCTTTTCAAACCTAAATTTAACCATTACAGTTCTAGTACTCACACAAACAACATCTACCAAAGCTCTGTGCCACAGGTCACTCATCAGAATTGCAACTCCTTCTCTTCCCCTCTCATTCCTTTCCACACCAGCACACATATTTCACACCGCACCACTCATTTTCCCCGTTTCCTTTCATCTTTGCTTCAGTCACAGCGACCAAATCAAATTTACCCTTTCTAAATACATCCATCACCTCTAATCTTCTCATCATCATTTATTCCTCTTACATTCCATGTACCCACACGATTCAAGCATTTTCATCGAAAGATAGAAGGTCGCTTACGGCGATCACGACCTTATCCTAGACATGCATAAGCATTTCTGGCAAAAGATAATTGGTAGTGGGCAGCCAACCCAACTACCCCTGTCCATTTAACCGCCTTCTACAACACGCAGAGCATACGCTGTTATCAATATTTCTCCCCCACACATAAGGAATATAAGGGATAACGATATCTGTAAGATGATGTATAGAAGAGGAGTGTGGATATAAGCATGTGTATATGATATGTGGATATAAGGTGGTGTTTGTAAGATGTTGTCTGGAGGAGGAGTGTGGATATGAACGCAAAAGAGAAGGGCACACCATTAGACACTCGAATGTCATGGGAAATCCTAAGCACCATAAGCCCAATGGGAAGTAATTTCATAGCAGTGAGTGCGCTACTCTCTCTCTCTCTCTCTCTCTCTCTCTCTATATATATATATATATATATATATATATATATATATATAGCATATATATATATATATATATATATGATATATATATATATATATATGTGTATAGTGTATATATATATAGTTTGTTTATAAAAGATATGATATATATATGTATATATATATAGAGAGAGAAAGAGATATATATATACAGTAGTATATATAAGAGTATATATATATATATAACAAAATATATATATATATATATATATAATAGAGAGATATATAGAGATATATTTCTCTATACATATACATATATGCAGTGTATGGAGATATAAACACATATATATATATATATATATATATATATATGGGGCACAAAATCCAACTCCGCGTCCACGTTGTGTGCCCTGGTAACGGAAGAGGAGGGATTTTTCTTTTCCTTCTTCCGGCCAAAGGAGCTCTGGTTGGGGCAGGACAGGCCCAGCAAGCCGCTGCCCGACATGACCTGCTTGCATTACCCTTGACTCAGCCTCGGAACAGGACAGATTTTTCGGCTCACGAACTAGGCGACGAAAACGGACTATGAATTCGGATACACAACAAAAATTTAGATGTGCGACGTTGAATGTTGCAACTTACAGCGGCAAGGAAGAGGAGGTGGTGAGGATGATGGAGAGGAGGAGGATTGACCTGCTGGGCATGGCGGAGATGAGAGTAAGGGGAGCGGAGGAGGGTAGAGATTTGGGAGGAGGATATGTCCTGATGTACAGTGGAGTGGAGGAAGGTTGGAGGAAGCATGGAGTGGGATTCGTAGTAGGACCTAGGATGAGCCCATATATACTGAAAGCGGAAGGAATAAATGAAAGACTTATGGTGTGCAGTTTCAAAATCATGAGAAAGAAGTACCATGTGTTCCAGGTATATGCACCCCAACAGGGACATTCAAATGAGGAGAAGGAAGAGTTTATGGAGTTGATGGAGAGATGGGTAGGGTTGAGAAGTGAAGAAAACAGCATATGCGTGCTGATTGGAGATTTTAATGCAAGGGTGGGGAGCAGAAGGAGTGAAGCGGAAGAAGGGATAGGATGTTTTGGAGAGGAGGAAAGAAATATAGAGGGAGAAAGACTATTGGACTTCTGTGTGAGGAGGGGTTTTAAAATCATGAATACATACTTTGACCACAGAGCATCACATAGATACACCAGGTACAGATGGAACAGCAACACGGGAGAGTTTGATCAGAAATCGGTAATAGATTATGTAATAGCTTCAGATAGGATAATT
>JABUQX010137778.1:17500-24054 GCA_015478945.1 Trachelipus rathkii | reverse complement strand
TTTCATCTTCTGAATCAATCTGCTATTAATTTTTCTGACCTATGCCCTATATCATTTATATATATAATATATATATAGATATATATATCTTAATATATATATATATATATATCTTAAGGCGGGTTACAAGGTTAGCAAAGTGTAGCAGCAGCATAGCAGCAAGAAAGGTTGCACAGTATGTTAGTTGTTATTGTTGCTATGGTTACTAGTGGTTAAGCTATATATATATATATATATATATATAGATATATATATATATATATATATTATATATATATATATATCTATCGTAAAGCGGGGCACTTTGACATACTTTCATTTTTTTTTATACTTTGGCCATTTTTCACCCCTGCTCAAATTTTTAGCTATACTGTTTGTAAATATTTATTTTTTGCAAAATATGCTCTCTGACCCATTTGTTCCTTAATAACTATATAAACTGTTGGTACACTTTTTTATAAAGTTATATTAACAATTAAAAGAGTTACAAACATTTTTCCAAAAAAATCCAAAATCTGATTTTTCACCTTCCTGTGGTTTTTATGAATTATGTTGCAACGTTAAATATGTGTAATTTTTTATAAATTACTTTTGTTCAGAAAGAGCTAAGGAATAATAATCAATGTTAAAATTTTAAAAGGCCTTGCAACATGTTAAAATTTTAGCATTTGAAATGGGAGGGGTAACTTTGGCCCCCCTCATTTTATGGTTATGGGGAAACTTTAGCCAGTTGTGAGGTTGCTATAAATGCTCTTAAATTAAATAATATAGGGTTTTATTTATAATATAATAATATGTTTATATTTATATATTTTTTCTTAAATTTTTTTTTCATTTTTTTCATTTTTTTTCATTTTTATTCAGTTTTTTTTTCTCTTCAAAAATTTAAATAAGATAAAAGATTAAAATGATAAAAATTAAAATTTAAAGCTGTATTTAAAATGGGTCAGGCACTAAATGCTGAGGACAAGTCTGTGATTTCCCCATCCAACAGACATCATTGAAATTGTAAATATTAATCCCCATTACATAAATCCAAGAGGGTAGTATGTGTTTTTCTCAGACCCCTAAAGGTGTCTGAAGAGGGTAGTGAAGAAGGTTGAAAAGTTTCTTGTAGAATTTCAAATTTCTGTTGCTATGTGTTGAATATATAAAATACCGTACAATTAATTTTAAGAAAATACCCCAAAACAAAATAAAATTTTAAAATATATATAATTAAGAAAATATTATTACTACAATAAATTCCAAAGCAATCTTTCTAAAATTTGTACTACAATGCAACTTTTGCATACAATGGGGTAACATGGCCAAAGTTACCCCAGCATTGGGGTAACTTTGGCCACCCCCTTGATCCCGTGCACGGTCACTCAAGAGCAAGGGCCTCAAATTTTTGGGTAGTACCCTAGTATTTGATAAGTGTAATTTAGATTTATAAACTTCTTTTATAAGATATTTCGTGTGGAATGCTTGGCAGGCATAAACATGCATTCACCTGCCAAAGTAGCTCTGTTTTTCTTTACGATAGTATACATATGTTGTATATATATATATATATATAAGGTTATATTATATATATATATGCATATATTATTTATTAATTATAATTATAGTTATATTATATATATATATAGCATATATATATATATATATATATATATATATATATATATATATATATATATATATATATATATATATATATATATATAGTTTTAAAAAAAGCCAAATAAAAACCAAACAAGCCCAAAAAAAACTGGGCTGTTTTTTTTTTTTTTTTTAAACCATGTTGGTTTAAACCAAACAACCTTGCTTCTTAGTGTCTTATTTTTCTTATATACAAAATTTACACTTTAAATGTAAAGTAAAGCCTAATCATTTGTTAATTGAAGTAAAATTAAAACCTTTTTTTTTTTCCTTTATAGAATGATATAGCCTAGCTATATAAAGTATTAAATATGGATGATCAACAAAATGTTAGTTTTGAACTTTTCAAAACAAACATTTTTTTATCTAATGGTAAGTTATATATATATATATATATATATATATATATATAATATAGTATATATATATATAGTGTTATATATATGGAATTTTATAGAGCATATATATATATATATATACATGGTTGTATGTTATATATATATAGTAGCAGTTGTATGAGACTTTATATATTATTAAGTGAATACATATATATATATATATATATATATATATATATATATATATATATATATATATAGATAGCAGTTAGCATATATATATATTATATATATATATAATATTATATATACATATGTTATATATATTATATAAAGAAGATATATATATATATATATATAAGTATATATAGTATATATATATGTGGTTATCCTCAGTCCTTTATATGGATGGTGTTAGAAAGAAATTTCTTGGTAGGCTGCATGGAAAGCGAGAATGATGGAAAATGGAAGAGACTGGAGGGTGCCCTGCTACTGGTAAAGATATCAGGCTCGTGAATAAATTAATTCATCACTCTTTGTAAAAATGTTACATCTTTTATCTTCTCATATTCTTGAGAGATGAAAAGTTGAGTTGAGAGTTAGTGGTGGCATCTTGGGCCGGTGTAATAGTATGTAGAAGAATGAGAAAATGAGAAATGGGAGTGTGTGGGAACTGTGTGGTGGAATTGCAATATAGCCAAGATGACGTCCCGGTGGAAACATAAGTAGGTCATATATATATATATATATATATAGCAGCATATATATATATATGTTGGTTAAGTGGCGTACCAAGCATAGTTATATATATATATATATATATATATGTGAGAGTATATATATGTATATATATATAAGTATAAGAGTATATATAGTATCAGATAGCAGTGTGTATCTCCTCGTGTGAGAGTCCCGCAACGTAACAGCAGTGCTGATCCCAACTCAAAAGTTTAGATTTGTTTCATGATGATGGAAAAGCGTATGGTTAGTGGTAATTAACAAATAAAAAATAAAAGCCAAGTTCACCTAGAAATTTACTAAATGGTTATTTTTATATTATATTTATTAAAATATTACAATAATTTAAGATTAGTTTTTTTTATTATGTAAATTATAACTTGCTCTTAATAAGATATAGTGGTATTCCTTTAATTCACCCCAATAACATTTGTTTAACTGAATAATAAGAATAGTAAAGATAAAATTTTTACAGTATTTATAGAGCATCATTTGCTTATATTTTCATGTATTGACCATATCAGTAACATTAACGGTTTTAGTGTTATGACCTTAAAAGTGAAATCCATCTCTACCCCAGTAGCATATAGTGTGGCGTGTAGAGAGTATATATATATATGGTTATACATATAAAGAGTATATATGCTACTAGTTATATATATATATGCGCAGGTAAGATATATATTTTCATACATATATATATGGTATATATATAAGGGCGCATATATATATATATATATGGCGTATATATATGGCGGCGTTATGCGCTTCAAGGATGACCGACCGGTTCCTGGAAAGGGAGTTTAAATTCCTGGTGCTATTTCTGGTGGATGTTTTGTTTGTTTGGTATGTTGTTTGGCAGGGTCTGCAATCTTTAGGTAGTTTCTGTTGGTTTCGTGTGGATTTGTTTGGTGTATGATGTGTTGCTCATGAGGTGGAATGTTGTTCTAGATCGTTTGTAAAATAGGTTGGTGAAGAAGGAGGTCGTTTAAGAATTCTTTAAACTGACGATGGTAGAGTGATTTGGCATGATGTTGAGTCTTTGAATTTGGCAAAAGAATTATGTGCCTATCATAACCAGGTGTATCTATGGTATCATTTTTTGGTTTTTGGTGGTGGTGGTGCCTCGGTAGTTGATGTGCATCCTGTTATGCTTTGTTTTGTGTTCTTTGAGCTTTGTTATTTTTAGTCAGTAGTGGGGTGCCAAGGTAGGAGAGGCATAGTTTAGAGTCCGACATAATGTATTGTTTTTATATGGTGATAATGTCTGTTTGTTGTTTGTAAAGTCTGTGCAAGTGATGTTTGGTTTTAAATATGTTCAGTTTCTTGTTTTGCTGATAAAGTTATGTTGTCTATGTTTCTGTAAAGGCGAAATGAGCAAGTCGAGTGCTACCTGAGGATTTGCATTTATATGGCAATGTTATTTTAAATTTTAGGCTGAGCTTGAGGCCTGTGGTGATTAGGAGTTGATTTGTATTGGTGAGGCGAAATAGATCCCTGTTGCTCCATAAGTTATGTTTGAGTTGGATTGGATGTATTGTTAGTCGTGGTTTGTGGCAGTATTTCAGGGTTCACACCCTTGGAAAGTCAGGGAAAAAAAAAAAAAAATTGGTCAGGGAAAAAAAGCTCAGGAAAATGTTTAAGATATGCTGAAAGTCAGGAAATTCCAAAAAAGTCCGGATATTTTAAAATTTCAGAACATATGAAGAATGATCCATAACGAAGCTGTATTAGGCTTGATATATTTTTCTTTACTGTATAATTGTAAATAAGAGATGTATTTGATAAGTGAATGAAAATAATGGGCAAGGAAGAATGAAATTCCATAAATCTACTTCTATCCTGTTTCTTTCTATTTTTAGTTCACTATTCTATCTTTTTCTTTTTAGGGATTTATACTTTTTGAGGTGTTTTTTTAAGGTTTGATCATGAAAAATTTTGGATTTTGTGCAGTTGAAGGTATTTATTTATAAAATGATTTCAAAAACAAAAAAACTAAATTTAACGACCAGTGGTTGGAAATCAAACCCATAGTTTATCAGGTGGTTGGGTAAAGCACCTGATAGTTCCAAGGCATGCTGTAAAGTATGTAAAAAGAACTTGATCTATCTAACATGGGACGCCAAGCCGAAGTTTCACATTCGAGAGGGGAAACTCTACTCATTTGAATTTAATCAAACTCAGCAGGACCAACCATCATTGAAAACCTTTTTCGTTAAGTGTGTGTTTATATTACGATCTGATATTAAGATGTGTGTGCACTGAAAATTATGCCATTCCATCAACTTCTAATCATACTCAACCGATTGTAAATTACCCTGAGTGTTCTGTTAATAACCAACCAAAACCAGTTTATCAATCAGTTTCATCTTTTTTTGCATTAAAGATGATTACAAGATCTTTTCAATACTATGGGCATTAAAGGTGGTGGATATTAAATGTCTTTAAACTCGTGTGTAGATATAGAGGGAAACATTAAATTAATGTTTCAGATAGTGCAGTAGTTTCTCAATTTTAAAATGGGGCTGTTGAAATGTAAATATGATTAACCATGGACTTGCTCCCTATTTTTCTAGAAAGCAAAAGCACAATACACTCTACTTGCGGTGAAGCTCATTCTACCCTTGAATTAAAATTCAAAATATTTTTGGATGGTGACTGTCCTTCTAAAAGACTTTGTTAGCTTTTTCTATAGTACATGGGAATCAATGTTATGTGGAATTGTGGCAATTATTAAATTCATTTTTGCATGGAAATGCGACAGTGGAAGGAGGGTTTTGTATAAATTAAGCAATTTTAGTGGAGAATCTGAAAGAACAAGTCTGATTTCTCAAAGAACAGTGCACAATGCTTAAGATCTCATGAAAGTATTCATAAAGTTCCTATCACTCAAAAAATGTTGGACAAATGTAAGAGCTGCTCATAGTGATATGAAGAACACCTCAGAAAAGACAAAACAGAAACCAAAAAGAAGAAGAGAATAAAAAAATTCAAAGAAAAGGTTATCAATACAGATTGGTGAAACTTGAAGCAAACATAAAGAAGTTTGAAACTGAAAGCTTTGTGGAAAAGAACTCCTGTTGAATCAAAATTCAGAAGGTCCAGACGAAGTAAATCTAACTCACATCATCTAGAACTTTTGTGATCACAGAGTGGACGTTATTCACCTAGCTATTAATGTAAGCTTAATTTATTTTTCTTTTTGTATAAATAAAAAACTGCTACTTTGGGAAAAACAAAAAGGAGGTGCTGGACACATGAACATAGTTTATCAAAAAAATATTTTTTTTAAATTCATCCATGATGATGAAAATTTTAGTTTCTAAAGTAAATTTTCAAGCCAATTTAATGGTTTAAACTTAGTAAATAGGCTGCAATAATGATTAATGATATTTATACGCCAAAAATAAATCTGAACCCTCTGGTCAGGGTGTACCTGCAGACTTGCCTGTGGAAAGTCAGTAGGAAATCAAATTCAAATTTATTCCCAAAATTATAATAATGTCGCCTCGAAGTTATGTTTATGTGGTCTGTTTGTGGTTGTGGGAGGTCGGCTGTGAATACGTTCAAAAATGTGGGGATAGGATTGCACCTTGGAGTACGCCGTTATTGATGTTTACGGCTCAAGATTTTGTGTGTTTATATTTGTGTTCTTCTTCTGATAGGAAGTTAGAAATCCATTTCCTTAGGTTTATGGGGATATTTGATTATTATTTTGTGGATTAAGTTATGTTTGGGTCCTTTATCAAAGGCTTTGTTAATATTGATTGCTATAATTATTATTTTGTGAGTTGGTATTAAGTTTACACCATTGATTGTGGGTTGAATGAT
>JABUQX010137778.1:0-15000 GCA_015478945.1 Trachelipus rathkii | reverse complement strand
GCCGGTCGGTTCCCAACACACTCGCCACTATACATCCGCTTAACCAACCGACTATCATTCATCCTTTCCACATGACCAAACCATCTCAACATACTTTCATTTATTCTCTCATTTACCCCTTTCTTCACACCACATCTCTCTCTAATACGTTCATTCCTCTCTTTATCAATTCTTTTCACACCTAAAAGCCCCTAAGATTGTCCATCTGAACACGTTGAACTTTAGATCTATACCTCTTATTCCAGACCATAGTCTCACTACTATACATTAACACAGGTAACAACATACCCTCATGTAAGACCCTAGCGCACTCAAGACTTAGTCCCTTTACATTCACCAACGATCTAATTGCACCAGCCACCTTCCTGCCATTCACAACTTTCCTACTACACTCTGCATCATCCGTTCCCTTCTCATCCAACACATACCCTAAATATTTAAACTCAGACACTTGTTCCAGCTGCTCACCATCTAACATAACTTCACACTGAGGACTGTCCTCACTCACAACCATAACCTTACTCTTATCTACGTTTACTTTCAAACCCCTCCTTTTACACACCCTGTCAAATCTCTCTACCAATCCTCTCAAACTCTCTTCAGATTCGCCACACAGAACCAAATCATCCGCATATAATAGGTAGGGCACCCTCCACTCATCTCCATTCTCCATCATTCTAACACCATTTCCTTCCATCCCCACCTCGAATTCTTTCATAACCCTATCCATATACAAATTGAATAACCAAGGAGACATAACACAACCCTGTCTCACTCCGCTATTAATCCTAAACCAATCACCATTGACACCATTTATTCTTACACACGCTTCACTATCGTCATACATACTTTTGATTCCATTCAGAAGCCTACCACCAACACCATATCACTAATACCTGCCATAAAGCTTCCCTATTAACCCTATCATACGCCTGTTGCAAATCCATAAAACCTAAATACAATTTATTCTTCTTCTCCCTCATTTTCTCAATCATTTGTTTCAATGTAAAGATTTGATCCACACATCCTCTACCACTCCTAAACGCACCTTGTTCTTCACCAATCAGTCCTCAGTCACTCGACGCACTCTCGACCAAAATACCAGCATATACCTTCCTACAACACTCAATAAACTTATTCCCCTATAATTCCTACAGTTACCCTTATTCTCCTTTACCCTTATATAAGGGCACTATTACCGCTCTCTTCAATACCCTGCGTAACTGCTTTGTTACACATCTTCCAAATCCATTCAATCAACATCTTGCCTCCGCTCTTGATCATTTCAATAGTAATTTTATCTATACCTGCAGATTTACCTGTCTTCAACTTTCTTCTCACTCTACCCATTACCTCCTCCTTACTAATAACCCCATCCCCAAAATACTCTATTCCTTCTGCACCATCAAACCACACACATTCACTCAACACCTCATCATTACTGTTAATATTGTGCAGATTTTGGAAGTGTTCTTTCCACACTCCCCCTCACATCCATTTCTATCAGTTACAAAAGCACCATCCCTATCTCATTATTCTAAGCAGATTCTCCTTATTCTCATTCTTAACCTTTCTTTCGCGCTTCCTTCCAGAAGAGCCTCATTCCCTTGTATGTCCTCATTCATCCTCCTTCCAAACTGTCTATTTACCTCTTGTTTTCTCCTACGTATGCACTCCTTTTTAGTATTTCTTTTTTCCTCCTTATATAATTCCAAGCATCTTTCTTTGAAACTTCATATTTGCTTTTATTACATTCAACCACGCTTCTTTTTTTACTTTAAACCGCCTTTCCTCACCTCTTCATTCCACCATTCGCTGTTAATATTCTTACTTCCTACTTAGCACATCCACACACTTCCTTTGCACTACTAACAATTGCTTCCTTCATTTGCCCCCAGATTTGTTCAGTATCAACTTGTTCACATTCAACCGATTTACTAGCGAGCGCCTACATACTTATTCTTATTGTCTTGCTCACTTAACTTCTCTCTCTTAATTTTACCTACTTCCTTTCGTATCACCTTCCTCTCCATCCAAGCCCCTACTAACTTAATTTTACCATAGAACAACATAATGATCCGATAATGCCATTCCTAAACCCATCACTGATTTAACATCCAACACATACTTCAACATCTCCTTCTTCACCAACACAAATCAATCATACTTTTCACTCCGATACATCTCTACCTACACCAACCCTAGTATACTTATGGATACTCTTGTGCTTAAAGAAGTATTACTTACACACATACCTCTCTTCACAGATATCAATCACCTTCCTACCATTCTCATTTTCTCCCGACACCCCAAACCACCCGTTAGACCACCTGTTTTTGATCACCTATCCAACCATTTAGGTCTCCCCAACACAATCAATCTGAAGCTCCTACTCACCCCATCCAAAACATCATTCAGATTATCCCAGAAAACGTGCTCTCTTCAACATTTCCCTCAGATGGACCATACGCCACAACCACACATACCTTGACCTTTTCAAACTTAAATTTAACCATTAGAATTCTAGGACTCACACACACACAAAGTCTACCATAGCTTTGTACCACAGGTCACTCATCAAAATTGCAACTCCTTCTCTCCCTCTCTCATTCTCTTCCACACCAGCACGCACACATTTCACACCACACCACTCAATTTCACCTTTTCCTTTCATCTTTGTTTCAGTCACAGCGAGCAAATCAAATTTGCCCTTTCTAAATACATCCATCACCTCTCTCCTCTTCTCCTCAACATTTATTCCTCTGACATTCCATGTACCCATACGATTCATACAATTTCGCCGAAAATTAGAAGGTCGTTTACGGCGATCACGACCATCTCCGAGGCATGCATCAGCATTCCTAGCAAGAGATAGGTGGTAGTGGGCAGCCAACCCAACTACCACCGTCCCTTAGTCGACTTCTACGACACGCAGGACATACGATGTGGGCAATTCTTTCTCCCCCGCACACAGGGATATGAGTAGTAGGGATGTCTGTAAGGTGTTATCTAGAAGTGGGGTGTGTACTTTAATCATGTGTATATGATATGTGGATAAATGGTGGTTAGTAATATGTTGCCTGGAGGATGAGTGTGTAAAGAATATGAACGCAAAAGAGAAAGACGCACCATTAAAAATGGGAGGTAATTTCATCGCTTCGAGTATGCGTGTACTCTCCCTATATATATATATATATATATATATATATATATATATATATATATATATATATATATATATATATATATATATATATATATATATATATATATATATATATATATATAATATATATATATATATATATATATATATATATATATATATATATATATATATATATATATATATATATATATATATATATATATATATATATATATATATATATATATATATATATAATATATATATATATATATATATATATATATATATATATATATATATATATAATATATATATATATATATTTTTATATATATATATATATATATATATATATATATATATATATATATATATATATATATATATATATATATATATATATATATATATATATAAATATATATATATATATATATATATATATATATATATGTATATATATATATATATATGTATATATATATATATATATATATATATATATATATATATATATATATATATATATATATATATATATATATTTTACAGATATATCTATATATATATATATATATATATATATATATATATTGTATGGAGTTTCTGTTGGTTCAATGGGCTAAAGCTAGTCTTTTCCCGTTTTAGGATAGTAATTTTCCTCCTATGAGAGCGAGAGTTTTAATCTTGGTCTGCCTACCTAAACGTACAAAAAAAAAATGCTGTCAGTAGGAGATTTTCTGTGATATTTTATTTAATTACAGTTTGTGACAGTGAATTACACTAATCTCAAACCTCACACATCACTAAAACCACAGCCAACATACAAAAGATAAATCTATTATAACATTTAAGACTCATACACACTCATTCTTTTAGCAAATATGGTTCGCCCAATTTGATTCGAAACCACCTCCACGGTGGTTAGAATTTCCAAATGCATTAAACCGAAGCAGGGCTTGATATCAAGAAATACAGATAATTCAATTTCCACTAACCATTGAAACCACTGTGTTAGGTAATGAACCTCCCACATTCATGGGGTAGAGGTTTTGTGGCTACATATAATAATAATAATAATTATAATAATAATATATCAAGTTTTCAATGCTTTCTTTCACGAATTACAGGAAAGCCAATTTATTAATTTTAATTACATTTTTAGATACTTCCAGAATCAAATCAGCTCATGTGTCAGTGAAAAGATCGAAAAGACCGCGGAAAAAATGTCCGAAGTTCCCCAAGATTGCGTCAAATTTTTCGCAACATGTAAGAACTCATAATCTGTCAGAAACTGAACTTAAGGAAATTTTTTACACATATAGAACAAGGAAAGAGCCAACGTGTTCTAAGGCAGGTTTTGCCTCTCTTCAGGGATGCGAAAACAAAGGAAGATATCCGAGATTGGATAATCATTTAAAGAGGAAGCATAAACTTTCGGTAGAGGACGAGACGTACAAAGCTTTGTGCCGTGTTCGTGGAGAACGAAAAGTTCCATCAGGCACCTCCAAACAAAGTAAAACTTACTCAAAATTTTCTCGGGAAATATATGATATATTTTTTATTTACTTAACCTCTTCAGACGGGGGTGGTAAATCTGAATTTATTGCTAATCAGCAAAGCTTGAAATTACGGCAAATGGTAGATGGAATTGACATGAAATCAATCGAAGAAGTTTCCCAGAAATCGTGTGCCAATGATCTTTCAAAATGGATTAATAGTTATGCTAAGCGTAAACTCACATTCCTCAGTGCTGGAACATACTGCAGTGTTTGACTTTCATTTCTGAGCTATTTAACAGAGTGTACTGACTTAGGAAAGGAAGGGAAACTGGGAGATTTTAAGGACAGAGTTAAACTTTGGAAAAGAATTTTTAGAGGAAATGCAGGTGAACGAAAACCAGTTCGATTGATTGAACCAGAAGAGGTGTCAAAATTTGAAAACAGTACCTTAGTCAAGTCTGTTCTCGAACAAATAGAGTTACTAGGTCAAAGAGATGAGTCAGAGATTAGGGTTGATATTCTTTTGCATTCATTAATATGTAATACTTTAACAGCCTTGATCTATATGCGAAATGCCAACCGCTCCTGTGTGATCTATAATATGACAGTTTCAGAATTTGACAATGCTACTTACTACTCTGAAGAAAATGGCTATTCGATAGCTGTAAGAAATCATAAAACAAAGCGCACACATGGAGATGCAATGGTAGGATTACCAGAATATTTGTATGATCTAATCAAGATCTATATATATAAAATAAGGAAAATGACTACCACTCGTATTCATAGAAACGCCCCTGAACACAAACGTGTAACTGCTGAACACATGAATCATTCACTTAATACAGCAGAATGCTTTTATAAGGTACAGCAGAAGGGTATAGAGAGCTTAAAGAGTTCAAAATTAATACATAAGCATATTAGTGGCGATAGTAATGAGAACGCATACAGCTTAAAGAAAAATTTGGGAAATGTAGGGAATAAAAACATGAGTTTGAGATTGAATACTTCACTTCAGGGTGAAATATCACCAGATAACGTAGAGGCTAAATGTGCATTGCCACACACCACAGATGAGAAAAAAAAACATGAATCTTTGAGTTTATTCTCTTCTGAGGATGAAGAGGAAGAAAGCATTTCTATAACCTCATGAAAGGATGGTTATTGAAAAGTGTTCTCTGAGCATATAAAAAACACTAACATTGCCTAAATTGAAGGAAATAAGAAAAATGATGGAGGAAAGTGAGCATCTTAAGTTAATAGTAAATTTAAAGGGCAAAAAAGATTCTCAAATTAAGGGATGCCTAAACATCATTAGCAAAGCAAAGAATGAACAAAAGTAATAACCGTAATATAATATATATATATATATATATAAACTATATTATAATAATATATATATATATATATTAAATATATATATATATATAATATATATATATATAATATATATTATATTATATATAATATATATATATAATTATATATATTATAAATATATATGTAAAACCAGGAGATTAGACATATTGAGACATAGTGAAAAATAAAAGGGAAAATATTGATATAAAATTTAATTTTAAGGGTTTATGACGTGCCAAGTTGAAATTTTGAATTTTGAAGGTCTTAAAAAAAAAAAACAAAAGTATAATATGATAGTTTCGCGTGAGTTAAGTGGGATGCTATATGTAGAGCGTTTTGTAGTTGTGTAAAAAAATGGGGTGGCCGATAAAAATATAGAACGAGAATCCCAGTGCACACCTTTTTCGTATAAACGAGTTAATTGCACAGCAAACCTTCCTGCCTATATCAACACTTCTTTTAACTACCTACTCTGCAATCAGCATCCGTTATCCCTATTCCATCCAACACATCCCTAAATATTTAAACTTTCACACTTGTTCCAGCGCTATATCTAAACATAATTCACACTGAGGACTGTCACTCACTCACAACCATAACCTTACTCTGATATACATTTACCTAGGATTACTTTCAAACCCCTCCATGTACATATTTTATACACCTGCCAAATCTCTCTACCAATCTCTCAAACTCTCTTCAAGATTCGCCACACAAATACCAAATCATCAGCATATACAATAGGTAGGCCACCCTCTCATCCACTCCTCTCCATTCTCCATTCTTCTAACACCATTATTAATATTTATAGAATATTAATATAATATATTATAGAATATACTTATAATATAATATATATAATATAATAATATAATAGATTCATATATATATTATTATATATTAATATTAGATATATATATATATAATATAGTATTATAATATAAGTATATATATAAGAGAGAATATATTAATATAATGGATTATATATATATAATATGTAATATGATTTAAGAAGCATATATATATATATATATTTAATAAATATATATAATGTATTAATATTTAAATATTATAATTAATATATATTAAATATATATATATTAATATATATATAGTAATAAGATATATATATCAGGGAGATATGAACATATACTATTTTATCAAGATCAAGGAGAGTGATATATGTATAAAAAGGAGAAATGTAATGTTAGAGCTGGATATGAAAATGGTATAAAAATTTCAATTATATAATACTATTATTCTTTGTTGTTATTATATATAAATAACTAGTATTATATTTTATATAGCATGACATTAAAGATTCTTTCATAGCTTACCACCCACTTACTCAGAGAGAAGTATTGTAGTGTCAAAAGGGTTGGTAGGCGGTAACAAGGGGATTGAACTGAGGATACCAGTTCAGGAGGTGAGATTGTTTAAGGACTAGGACAATGATGGTGTAATACCCGAAGGCCTGTCGCCGTTTTAATTCTACCCCCTATGAAAAGAATACGACAACTCAGACTGCTATACTAACGAAGAGGATTATGAAACTAGCGTTATACTCTCATGAGAAGTCAGCGATTCAAACCCACCTACGCCCGAATAGCCGTTCATATAGTAATATTAATATTAGAAATAAAATATATATAATAAATTAATTATATTATATTAATATATATATATAATAGATAATATGATATATAAAAAAGATATAATATATATTATATATAGAGATATATATATATATATAATATTAATATATAGATATAATAGAATATATAGATATATTATTAAACTATATACTATATTCACTGTATTTTCAGGTGAGAAGATCATAAGTAAAAAGTAGAATGATAAAAAGTAAATAAGGTGATAGTCGTAGATTAACGCAGATATAAACTTAATCGCCGAATTAAGTTATTTATTACGCGAGGTGATAAGAGATGAAATCTTAAGTTTCTGGGTTATGGCTGCTGTATCCGATAAAATCTTTACGATAATCAGGGTAACTATCGGATTGTAATTTTTCCAATAAGCTAGCTACCGATATAGCGTATTATGCTGATAAAGAACTTAGTGGTATGCCGCGAGAAAAACGGTTTCGGGTGATCTGCGTATTCCGATAAAATCTTTTATCCAATAGATGGCGCGACAGCGATATCACCCAAGGGCGATACTTATAATTAGGAAGAGTTTAGCAAATTAAGCATACTTTAAGTTTAGTATTGATAATGCGCGAGTTAGGAAAACCCCTTGATGGTATTGTATTGGTGTAGAAAAATAAATGGTTTGAGCGAAACTATTATAGATAATATATATAGTACCATAGATTAAATAACTATTATATATGAATATATATATAATTGAATAGTATAGAGAATAATATATAATATATAGTAATAGAATATATATAATAATAGATAATGTAATAAGATATTATTAGATATATACAGTTTTTGTACAGTACATTTTAATCGAAACCATCACATAGATTAGAGGGGGGTGGTATATGCCTCAGAAGTCACCAACTAAACCAATTACCCGAATGAGCACATGACGCAGCTTTGAATAGTGAGGGAGATTAATATCGTTAAGTAGCGAGAGAAACACAAAAAGAATTAAGAAGATCCAACGTGAACAAGAGGTTAGGCTAGGGAAAGAGTAGAAGCACCGCAGCGTAACTAACCTAGAGATGTAACCCAAATCCAGAACCAACATAGGAAACTCGGAGATGCGCGAAGATCATCAGCACCCCTGATTTAGAGTGCATACGAGGGGACGTCGTAAAGGAGTGGTGGTACGCGAGTGACAAAGTTCCCATCGAGAGCTAAGCCTTGCCGCTGCAGGTAACGTATATAGAAAAGAGATAATGAGCACCAATAACATTGACCCGCAAAAGAGATGATAGGAAGTAAAGTAAGTTTTGGAAAGTATACGGAAACAGTTTATAAAGTAGACTTTTGGGCCTATTGACTCGCACCATGTACCAAAAGCGGTGAAACAGAGCCCCCCCCTCCCCCCAAGATATGAAAGACAGGAACTACCATTAACAAGGGACGGGAGTTATGAGTGACCCTTGTATAGCGTACTGAAAACTGCAGATAGAGAAGAAAAAAAGTCTCGCTTAAGTACTGGATAAAGAATAAACTGCAATTTCTTTATTTCTTTGAGGCCGCCCTAGCAATTTACCCGTAGAAGAGAAGAATGTGATTGACAGAGATTTTCCTAGAGACGTATTATTTTTGTTATGATATGTTAATGAGTACCAAGGATGTTTAGTATTCGTCAACAGGTAAGAGCGATAGAGACCGTCAAAAGAGATAGGAAAAGTTGAGAAGGGTGTTATTTAGAAGGTAGGGGGAAATTATGATAGAAGTTGAGGTTTTAAAGAAGTTAAATTTCACAAGGCTGAGACGACCGACCCCACCCGGAATGCACTTAACCAGATCAGCGAGAAGTAGAATATCGAAAATGTAATATGATAGTAGAATACCTTTGGCTGAAAATGGAGGATTGAGACAATAGGAAGGAAGAGAGCGAGAAGATTGAGAATGAAGTTGGAGAGACAGAGTGATGAATGGGGAGGGTGCGAGGTCATCTGCAATACGAACTAGGGTGGGATTAGAGAGGTCAAGAGGTGAGTGCTGAGGGGCGTGATGAGATGTCGTGAGAACAAGTAAACACTACAAAAAAAAGAGAGGGAAGACAGAACCCTGAGGAACACACACAATTGACAGAAAATGAAGATAGTATGAGAGGGGAGCTACGCCCACAGTCCCGAAAACGGAGCCAGTGATTGGAGAGCGAATAAAATCTCGAGGAGAGGAAAGGCGAGAGACAATATAGGGTTAAGTAAGGCAACGAAAGAAGAGGTAATTAAATCACCCATAGGCAGGAGAGCTTGAGTAGAGGAAGATCAGGTTGAGTACGACGATCCATACCTGGTCAATAATATATGAGGATAGATAGATTATTATAGAGATAAAGAGAATAATTATATAGAATTAATAATATATAGATATATAATATGAGATAAGATAGTATATAGTATATATAATATAATAAATTAGATATATATTAATATAGTATATAGTAGGTAAGAATAAATAGAATTAGGTATAATATATATTAGATATGTAATATATATTTATTAAGATAATTAAAAATATGATAATATAGGATATAATATGAGATTAATAAGGAGATATATGATATAATAATAAATATAGAATAAATAAGATTATATATAGAATAAAAATAGCATAAGAGAAGAATAGTATAATTAGAGATATATAATAATATGACATTAGGTCAGAATAATGAATAGGGTAAAATAAACTAAATAGATGATTAGTAGAAAGGGGAGTTATTTCAATTCTGTTATATCTTTTTTACTTTTTGAGCACGTAATAAATGAGCGGAGTAATCTGTCCATTTTTAAAACTTAGTTAAATGTAATTATTCTTTATTCAATTATCAGGTCTATGGCACCAGTTCGCACGATGACACGTGAGATATTCAAACCAAAGGGAGGAGAGGAGAAACCAGGGTGACTAGTTGGCTCCTATCCCCCACCCCTACATTGTAACGACAAAGAGAATAAAAGTGACTGATTGAACTTGAAGACCGAAATGGCAATCTATCCAGATTCTCGACCGTCATCGGCGAATAGCCCTACGCATTTAGACGAGCCATAGGACAAGAGTTTCTCCAAGCAACCTGATTGAAGATGAGGATAGAACCTTTCTAGCCACATGCAGCATTCCACGATTACAAGTAGATTAAATCGCCTGATGTGGAGGATAGAGTGAGTTTTTGAAAGAAACAAAATGCCAAAATAATCAGGAGGTCAGGGCAAAACCTGATGGAGAGAAAGAGAAGTGGATAAGAGTTATATGAGCTGAAGCAGAGAGGAGAGAGGCAGCGGTAAAATCGAATAAGCGGTAAGGCGAGGAACGGCCGAACAACTAGAGGATGTGGGACCAGCAGCAGCGAGGAAAAGAAACAGGGTGGTGAGGACATGGAAAAGAGAACTAAGGAGGAACTGAGGCCACAGACAAATACACGGCTGGAGTGATGAGTATTATTAACACGGGAGGTGAAGTGGATCAAGGAGGCTAACCGTCGAAGGTCGGAGAGAACGTGTCATACAAAGAAGGGACAAATCAAGGAGGTAATGCTTGGCTGGCGCATTGATAATAAATAGTAGCGTGCATTGGCGCGAAAAATCGACAGAAAGACAACGCATGTCGACCTAGCCTTTATTCATAATCAGAAAGAGGGCTCAATTGATCTCTTTTTGAAGATAAAGAGATACAATACTGCAATGTCGTCTAGCGCTGAGCGGCTTTCGAGATTAAGAAGAAAAAATATAAGAAGTATCTTGAGCACAACAAGCAAGATGTAATAACTGTTCAAAGATATAGATACAGAACTAGCAGACGAGTTCATCAGCAGAGATGAAAAGCTTATATGCTCATGTTTATGAGGGGGAACATACAAATGCTGCAGAAGAAGGCCAAGACCTAAGTAATTGTTAATATTTTATTATAATGAGTAATATTATTACAATTGGGTATGAACCAATGATCTATATGATTTGAGTCAATATGGTTTAAATCCGTTTTTTAACTTTACCATTTGGCTTATTATGAACAACTACGAATTTATAGAATCTATAAAATTATCAGAGGCAATAATAATTAGAAATAAAAATTTATTAATTTATAAAAAAACAACTGAGATGCAAAGTTAGGGAGAGAAAAAATTAAATTATTTAATAATAGAAAATTAAAGTATTAAGAAAGTTATTAATAAAGTATAAGTAACAACAGTGTACCCATATTTTTCTGAGTTTCGTTTGCAGGTAAAGAAACTGAAAATATGATAGATATATTAATATATAATCTATAAAAATAGAGGTAGATAAAAGAAGATGTAAATATAGAATGTAGATAGTTGATTAAAATAGCATTTGTATCTATAAAAACCAAAGTGACTATATAGAGATAGAACACTAAGAATTATAGTATATACATGAGAGTAGAAAATTATAGATAGAAAGAAGATTTACTGAGACGTGTTGTATTTTTTATAACATAGTTATGCAAGGTTATATGTATAATAAAATGAGATAATACCAGGTATAACGATAGAAAGTTGTGAAGAGACTATGCGAAATAGGTGGTATAGCTCGTCTTCTTCAATCGGCATGAATAACATTGTTATCACTGATAGGTTATGCGGATATCGGTGTATACGCAATGAAGAAGAAGGTTGTCTGCCTGTAAATACAAAGAGTTTATAGTCGAGTTTAATCGGTTACGCAAAATGAACATTTCGGAATGCAGGTGGGCGTAGAATTCATGCCGCGCCAGACGTGGAGTGATGGGAGTAAAAATAAGTGAGGGGCGATAAATAGATGAGAATATAATATAGAGTATAAAAATATATATGAGATTTACAGAATAATAGAATAATAATATATATAGGAGAAATAATATAGATATATATATTTATATATTATATGAAAAATATAGAAGTTATGATTGATGGATAGATTAATAGATATATTAATATATGAGATATGAAAATAGTAGTAATAGAGAATATATATATACTATGAATAATTGATTCCGAAGAGAAAACATTGACAGAACTGAGACCGAGTACAATCAAAGACTTACAGTGCCACTCGAAAGCTAGTCTGAGGCTTAGAGAATGAGGTCATTACTGAGAACAGTTGATAGAAACATTATGAAATCTTAACCTTCTAACGGAGGTATGAACAATTCATATAAGACTGCTAGTAAGTTACGAGTGACGCCTCAAATGTTATTTTTAAAATAACGGTATTTGTAAAATTCCAGAAAAAAAATATCGGATGACTTTTAAATAAAAAATGATCACTGTGAATAGGAGAAAGAGATATTTTGCTTGGACATTAGCGTAAGAATCAGAAGATAACCTTTTCTAAGGCGAAAGAGAGTGAACATCAATCTTTATAAAAAAGTTCGAATCCAAATTCTTATTTTAAGATGATAGCTTGAGATTGAGAACGCACGATTTAGCCAAAATTGATAGCTCTATCGAAATTGCCGAAAGATGACCAAGGGTGTCTAAGAGAGGGAAATCTGAGGTATCAGCAGCAAGCGTTCGTGTACGTAAAGCGTACTGGGATCTAAACTAAAAATCCAGTTAAGATTGAAGGTCAAAGAAAGGACACAGATGTATACGGCTGTACAAAATAGACCAAATAAGTGCGGGAAGACACACAGTTTATCTTCGTAAGGAATGAATGCGATTGCTGTTAGGGCACAGGGTTGTTCAATGATGTCGTGAAAGGATTAAAGAAAAAGGATAGGGTGCAGTAATCCACTTTCAAATACACGGATAAGGTGAAAAAATAATATCTTATGCTATGATAGTTTGAAATAGTTGTATGACATCTTTATGTCATGATGTCAGTGTCATGACGTCATAGTTCCATACACCGCAAAATTTACTCTGCGGAATTTGGGCAAAGAATTTTAGTAACTATTTTTGAAAACTTCTATAGACAAATGTTATAATTAATGGATGAAAAATTAAAGAATATATGGAGAAATCTTAAGTTATCCCGTAGGATCGGCTTTAGCTCGTATGACTTACCCTCATTTCCGGAATTAATTTGGATGGTTACCTGATACTTCTTTGAAATTACTTATTCAAATTATATTTTTTTTTTTTTGAGGTAATGGAATCTTCGTTAAATATTTGGACATAGCATATACAAAAGTTTTTAACTAACGTTTTTATAGAGATTATGTCTATGAGATATAATTTTTAGTTTATATTCGAGTTTCTTGGAGCAAGATAAACCTAGTCTTTCGAGCTGTGCTTAACAGCTTCAGCAATGAACAAATTGATGTTGCAAACTGATTAAATCCTGGTAATTAATACCCTAGGAGATCCTTAAAGTCGCTCAGATAGTACCTAACATGACTTTGATAAACACGAGTCATACTATTTAGTTAATTACATTATTGACATTGTTTCAATATCTACCAAAATGCATTATCTTACATTGATCGGTATTAATTTCGTTTGCACATGTTTTAGTGGACCATGAAATCAACAATCTTTTATTCTTTTTCTTATATTCATTTGATAATCTTTTTCTCCAAATTTATTTCGGAATTTGAGCCAAGTTTTGGTGATGCAATCCGCAAAATTTTGATAGAAAATACTTGCATCATAAAATATAATTATCAATCTATGATGATTAGTTACATAATATAATGAACAGGATTTGACGACCCAGAACAGATAATCCTTGGAGGAAACACCACTTAAGAACATTTTTCCTAATCTGAGCATATTTCCACCATTGAGAGGAGATAATAACTGAACTCGTTGAGTCGTTCGATACAATATACCATTTGATGAAATGACACATTTAAAAGCGCTTCGCTGGAATTACCAAGACTATTAAAGTTTTTCAATAATTTTTGATAAGGGATGGTATCAATGCCTATTGTAAAAGTTACTAAGTAAATTGACATCAGAAGAGATATATAGTTAATCGATGTATCATAATCTGTTTAATACCACATTAAAAAATTTAAGCGAATTGTTAAGAGAATGTTTATCTTTTCTTCTAAAACGTGTTGGGAATTCTATGAACTAAAGTACTTGTAAAATATCTCAAGTTATAGTGCAACTTTAAATTTACTATATAGTTAGAATTTACGCCTTCAAAAAGTTTGTCCAACTTATATTGACATTTATGCAATCGATTTATTTGCTTCGGAGCATATGGAATCTCCTTTTTTTGAAGAATAGATATATATATATATAGAATATATATATATATATATTATAATAGTTATATAATATAATATTAATATTATTATATAGATACCGTATGATGATTAGTGGCGAGTGTGTTGGGAACGACCGGCTGGGAGAACGGAACAGCAAAAGTGGATTAGATCTCTATTATTA
>JABUQX010137776.1:0-17500 GCA_015478945.1 Trachelipus rathkii | reverse complement strand
AGAGTATATATATATATATATATATATATATATATAACGAACTATTATTTAGAATAAATAATATAATAAAATAAATAAAACCCAGACACCTAGAGTCATCAAGTTTTAAGTCACCATCCCATTGGAATGTGGAGGGTTCCCCCCTGCTCATTCTTCAGTCCCTTACTTCTTATGTTCCCCAGTAACACACCCCTGCGCAACTTGACACTAATAAATTAATATATCAACAGCGCAGATACTGGTAAATAAAAAGCATTGAAATCCGCTCCTGTCCTCTTTTGAATTTTGTTTACCAGTACATCAAGAAGTATCTAATATTCCTTCATAAAGTAGCACTGTCTACAGTGATTTCATAATTCCTCCTCTTATTCCCCCCTTGTTATAATTATAACAATTGGTATTGAGTAGTTTGATATATATATTATAATATATATATTATTATATATATTATATTATATATATTTCTTTGTTGTTATTTTTAGGGCTTTTTAAACTTAGGTTTAAAATGACTTTTTAATCTTCGGATTAAAATTTTAAATAATAATATTAATTAACATATTAATAGTAAATGTAGTCAAATATTCATGGCTGAATGCCATCTCATTAAATGTGATAAAGGTAAAATTATAAGAAAGAATGTAAATAATTATTATTGAGAATCATCTTTCTTTATTCCTTCTTATCATTAACTACATTCAATAGGTAGATATATCTGAAAATCAAGCAGAGCATACTTTTAAGTAATTTTATCAAAAGAACGTTATAGCTAAAGATAACAGATATAATAGGACTTTATATAAGTAAATAGCTGGAACTGCTGAGACGCGAACATCTGGAATCTTCCACCCTGCAGTTCAAATGCACATTCTCAAACGAAAATCGTGAAAAATGGCGACCTCTTTTTGCCGTCGTCAGCATTTTTAGCTTTCTTCAATTGTCGGACTCGTCCTATTTTTGCCGCAGTTCATTTGGTACATTTTGTAAAATTTTGCCAAATTTTTTTTTTTTTTGTCTCATCTTTAGCGATTTTCGTTCTCATATACCTTTTTGATATTTTTGCATCTTCTGCTTCATTTTGCCACGAAATGCCGTCTTCTGCCGCTAATGCATGCCTCATTTGTTTGGCATCCCAACATTGTCCGGTACGCGAACCTGCTTTCGTTTTGCCTACCTATCTGGCCTATAACATAGGGCCTCAATTCGTTAAGATTTACGAACACATTCCCGGTAGCCCTCCTGTGCAACCACTGTTGGTTCATTTATGTGGGGGGGGCCCTAACAGCAACCTTAATTGCCGTACCTTAAGGTTGGTTGTACCAAATTCAATCTA
Organism: Trachelipus rathkii; assembly: GCA_015478945.1. Lineage (NCBI taxonomy): Eukaryota > Metazoa > Arthropoda > Malacostraca > Isopoda > Trachelipodidae > Trachelipus > Trachelipus rathkii. Next base: position 16,170 of record JABUQX010137776.1, on the reverse strand, counting down.
AATATAGATTGAACAACAAAAATAACTCTTAACGAATTTTTACATAAAATATATCTACCTATAATAAATAAAGCCTTTGTATTATTGTCTAAGTAAATTTAACTAAAACACCAAAAACAAATATTCCTAAAAACTCATTGACCTGCAGAAAACATTCAAGGTCAATTTGTTCAAAGAAAGACGATCAAAGTTGTCTTCTCTTCTTACATTGCAAAAATATGCCTCATTGCAATAATCACAATATGACACAGTTTGTCTGTTTGTCATCATCTTCGTTCTCTTATACGAACATCATGATTTGTCGCTGTAACAAAATGAATTCCTAACATCATAATAAATCGTCATGGTAGTCGTCATGGGAAACAGAATAAAATTGGTATCTTCAAATATATCGTCACATCCAGAATAATGAAAATCAAAAATAAAACCATCTCATAGAAGCCACTTCGCCAACATTTCAACAAAAATGATCAGAAAACATCTTCAGAAAAAAATAAAATGAACATTTATTTTTTTATTATTATATATATCGTTATTTAATTTAATTTATGTAATTGCATATTTTCGTCTCCATCTATGTTATTATCCAATTCTTACACTCTCTCCCTCCTTCGCAACAACAAACAAACATGTACTTCTGTATGTTAGTGTATGTGCGTGTACATGCTGTGTGCGTAAAAAGGGAACATAGGACAAATAACGGAGAAATTAAATAACTCAGTTAAGTATATAATATAATTTTTTTTTAGATCATAAAATAGCTTATAAATTTGTTTTAACAAATTTAATATCTGAAAAACATTTTCTTATATATATATATATAATCTTTCGATTGTGCATTGCCTGTCTGTCGAGACAAAGAATACTTTCACTCTCCGTTCATTTTTAGAGTTGCCAATACTTTATTAATTTTCAATAAATGCACAAGTATTAATTTCTGAAAGATTGTATATGTAATCAATAGGGAAAACATTCACAAAAAGGAATATTTTAGTTTCTCATTCTTTCGTGTAAGATAAAGGCATCTTTCAGACATTCTTATTGATAGGGTAAGGCATTTTTCCTTTTAAACCTATAAGTAAATAAAAGTTGATGGAATAAATTAAATAAGTCATAGTAATTTGCAAACCTAATTTTCATTATTTTTGATAGGGCTTTTAATTCTCATAATATATATATATATATATTAGTATATATATATATATATATAAAATAATATATATATATATATAGTATATATATTATATATAAGATATATATATATATAATATAATTAATTATATATATATATGATATATATATATAGATATATATATTGAAGTGCATGATTGATGTTGTAAATTGATAAAATTGTTGTTTTTGATTTATGTTTATTTTAATTTAATTACTAAAAAATAGACAAAACTCAAAGTCCACTTTTTTTTTCCTTCAATACATTGATATATATTATACTTTTTTATGGTTATTTAAAAATTTTAGATTTTCAATTATCCATGAGAATTAGGGGGGAAGGGAAATATAAATTTTGGGGGAACTTTTTCCCCAAGCATTGGGCACGGCCGCAGATAGTATTGTATGCAAAAGGCTCTAACCTTACTGCTGATGCTGCTAATATGGAATAACGCGCTGATGGTCTATGTTCTGGCAAATTCATGAAGCACAGTCTTTTCAAATAAGATGGGGGTTTAGGGGATCCCCAATTTTCGGTGGGGTGGGGTGGGGGGGTCACGGTCATGAAACCGGTAGTAAGTCCTAGAATCACTTGTATTTATCGATTCTGGGTATGTTTTGGCCCAAAAACACCCATATAACAAATTTGAAAGAAAATATCCGAAATATCTTTAGGTTACCTTTTTCCATTTATTTGGCAGATAAGTCCTGAGAAAAAAGACAATTGCGCTATGAAGCTCATAAGGTCCTACCTCTATATTAATTTAGTGAACAAATTATAGATGTATCTATGATACTATATAATTTTATATGAAACATTTATTATATATATACGTATATTATATATTACTTATCATATATATTTAGGTTACGGCGCCAATTATAAGGGGCAAACCCGTGCCACATATTGTCGAAAACCAGAAAAGAACAGAACCCCCTCTTAAGCGCAGAAAGCTATTTTGAAAGAGTTGATCGCTGTCAAGCGAGGCTGGCGCCGCCCAGCCCGTTATGCGCTAACTACCTTTCTGCAAAGAAATAATAGAAAGAAGGAAAGACACTGTATACCCTAGGTGCGTGACTTTAGGGGACTAGCTTAATTCAATAAAACGCAAATACAGCAATCATATCAAATAATATATAGATTTAAAAAGAATAACAATAGCTATGTATAACACTATTGTGCTTTGCACCATACATTTTCAGAAGATAAAAATTATAAATCAACTATCTGCTAAGATGAATGTTAGATTTATTTATTACTACACTTATCATAACAGAGCGCCAATCGGATCTGACCAGATGCGTAAGTGGGTATAAAATTGAATGTACCAGAACGATCAATAGAACCTATATCATATAAATATAGTCTATCCTCAAGTGACTCAAAATTTAAATTGATACAAAGACTATATTAATTTTAATTTAAATTAGAACACCGCACGTGGCCCAAAAATATATACCATGACGAGTCAATACAACTCATATAATTATAGCGGTCATTCAACGCGGACAAGATCGCAGAGGTAATATAATAAATTACAAAAGAAGAGATCAATAGGACCATGTAAATGCACCTATATAAATATAGATGTATTCTCGGCGAAGATGACCAAGAATTATAAATTAACAAGCAAAATAATATATACATATATATGCACATTGTTCAGACGAAAGAATAAGAAAATAGTAATTTAATGGAATATTGTCATAATAAAATGATTGTTACGCAATTACAAAAAATTAACTATTATTAGTTGCTTTCTCAAAGTGATAAGTTAGGACAAGAATGTACAGTCAGTACATACAATTCTCAACAATAAATAAAAATAAAAAAAAAATAAAAAAAAAAAAAAAAAAAAAAAAAAAACAAAAAAAAAACAAAAAGTTATTAATCAGTTGAAGTCACTTAATGTCAAAAATAACAAATATTTATAAGATAGACTTTAAAAAAAAAACGATCACGATTAGGAGGTTAAATGAGTTAACAGAATTAATTACGTAACATTAAATTTCACACGATATAAAATGACCCTCCAGCGGAAAAGAACATTTCTCATAAGCGACAGTAAGTCAAATTAAGAAGTCCCGTCCTTGGCCGCAACTTATCAACTATTATAATTCAGGGCAATATTTGAGCCAACAATAACAATGACGACGGCTGAAATACGTGACCATGAAAAGACAGGGACACTCGAGTAACCACAATTGAATATGTCCACAGGACTGGATGCGTGAAAGAACTGCGCCTATTGTGCTCCAGCACCGAAAATTGAAACCCCAAGCCCGGATCCCTGCAAAATGCAGTTATCAGAGTTCCTGCTTAATACATAAATATTATCTAACATATCGCCATTATTTCAAGATTTTAAAAATATTAAGCAGTTCCACATACCCTGTGGTGGGGAACTGAGCTCCTCAAGATATAAAAGCTGGGGCAAAACCGCAACCTTCTGACGAGACAAGTGGCAGAATATAATTCGGTGCCACTATTGTATTGCAGGGCAGATGTAATCAGAATAAATATTTATAATAAGTGGCAAAATACACTAAATGTCACTATCCACTACAATTTGATAAACAGTCACTTTAACAGTTAATAACAAATGCCACTATGCACTGCAACTTGATATATTTTATTTAATCTCCTTATCCCATAACCAATCTGTAACGGAAAAGCAATCATAAATAACAGAAAAAAAATATTGTCATGTATATTCCTATAGAACATGCATGACATTTAACTTAGCTAATTAAGCCATTCCGAGCTCCAGCTCCATTCTCCAAGCCACCTATGACCTTGACTCGACTTTCATCCATACTTTCGTCCCCGTCTGCTCTTCTCCAGTTCCTCGAGAAAGGCATTCACCTGGAAAAGGCGGAAAAACTGAAATGAGACACCCGAACACGTAGGCTAGACCCTAGACAGTACTCAAAATACCCCGCCCCCACCAGAAAATGGATCCCAGTATTTTTTCTCAACAAATACCTTGGAAACATAACAGATGCTATTTTAAGTCTTTTTTTTTTTTTTTTTTTTTTTTTCCAAAACGGTTTGCCCCTCCATATAAATAAAACTTTCTTCTAACAATGTAATACAGTGATTATAACATTTTTGCTTTCAAAATTATAATTACAAAAGATTTAAAGAAATCTCCATATAGAAACAAAAAGATAAATTTGATTTTGTACCAAAAATAAACATTTCTTGCGGTATTAACCTAAACAAGAGCAAAAAAAAAAATCCTATTTAAATTGAAGACACTTCCTTAGAATTCGGACTACCTGTGTCATATTCATCAAGTAGTTATATATTTAGAAAACAACCATATAATATCATCTCTGTAAATGAAATTGGTCCATTTTTACCGAGAATAATAAATTGTACTTTTAAATAACAACCCCATAAGGTGCAATATTACACCCACCGATGTCTCTGAGTGATTACATTCATAGCGGTCAACTACATACTACAAACATTTATAAAGTTAGAGTCATTACTTCCGCGTCCTCATAACTGCCAGCATTTCTTGGGCCCGTCTTAAGAGATAGCATCCTCGTTACCGATTCCGGCAGACGTGCCCCCGGCATCATTACACCATCTCCAGGCCCATCCACCAGAGGAAAACATGTGGAGCTTCCTTTCTCGCATCGGCCATGTGACTCTAACGAGAGCCTCGCGGCAACCAAAACTCCCCGCTCACCCCCCCCTCTCCAATCGTTAGGAAACATAACCGCCTGCCCACGGGCAGTTTCCCCAAAGAAGAATCCGCCCAGGAAGCAAGGCCCCACTCCGTCTCCACTGGACTCTCCATCACCGACTCAATCAAGTTCAAAGCCCCCAGAGACCCCCCCATTCGGAAGAGCTTACTCTATGGAATGTCCCTATATTGAGGTGCTACCCCGCTTGCGTTTCCACGTTCCCGAGTCATGCACAGGAGAGGCAGACTGAGAGGCCGATATATATGTCGGAAATGTAGCGTCCTTCTCCTGTGAAACGACTCATCCACAGACTTACGGCTCTTCCCCGAACTCACTCACACCAGCCCGCGGGACGGGGACATCCCAAAGATTACCAAGTGATGCTCCTACATATCAGACCGAACACCCCTCTCAATCACTCTCCTGCGGTCACCCACCACGTATGTCGGAGTCACGTTCAGCAGAATTTATTTTCTGGCCTGACCGGCTTCCCGTCAACACCGCTCAGAGCGACGACTACGTGCGACAGGGCCTCAGATCCACCTGAACTCGGGAAACTGGCCGAAATGGGAAGATGAGTGCCGATCAGGCGAACCCCTTTGGTGAGGTCGACCGCACCGGGACTCCGGCGCAGGCGGGCCTATCCACCCACCGGGCTCGGCAGTTTTATGGAACCGCAAAGTCATGGGAACGCCCGACGCAACTCCCGCCTCCGAATGCCGGTTTCCGCCTAAAATTAAGCCACCGCGTACTCAACTTACGTGTCTGGTCGATTAGATTATTTTCGAAAAGACGACCCCCACATGATCCGTATAGTGCACACCCCATCCGATTAGCAACTAGCGAACAGCAGAGACTTCCGAATTTTGTCGCAAAGAACGAGCCATGAAGGGGCGTCCCGGTGTAGAGAACCGGATCGTTATCTTGGCGTACCGGTTAACCCTTATGGTTCATCATTGAGGAACTCGATATCCTGAGGCCTGGCTTCTAAGACCCCAGGTTCTCGGTTTAAAAATCTCCCGAGGAACGCTCATGCAGATAGCTCCGCCCGAACACATCCAGGGTGCCTCTCGCATTAGGGCTTTCGGGTATCAAATATTTCAGGCCCTGTCTAACTTATCTCGAGACATAGATACTTCATTTGAACGCCGTTGAAATGCTATATTCTTACAACGTCTGGTGTGTAGCAGAAGGTGTTAAACCAACCTCCATAGTCGTACATTTAAGGTATTTCTAACCTGGGGTGTGACAGCCTTCGCACAATGTTACCCGCATTTCAAAACCCCTCTGTAACCTTGTACGATCAGAGTCTCCGTCAAAACGCAGGGTCAAAGTCAATGTCATGCAGAGAGTGAACTCTCCCCTTTAGCCTTATTCTGGCGAATAGGAGCGTCACCATTATTGCTCGACACGCACCCAGGGCCACTTATATCCCCACTAACATGGAACAAGGAGTATTACCTCTGACTGCTTTCATATGATCCGCGTAAGTTTCCGCAGGAGAAACAATAGGGCCGGAGTGGGTGCTTTTTGCGTGTGTGATACTCCGCCCAAGCCCGGGGGTACCCATGGATTTATACGAGGCACATATTCTAGGGCCTCTCTCATACTTCAGGTGTCATTGCTCTGGGCGGGGAAGCAACCGCCTCGTACATCTCCTGCGATCGCATTCGGCTAACGTTCTTTAATTCCACTGGTCGACAGATGAAAAAATAGATTCACGTGTGTTAGAACAAACAATGGTGACAATAATCATAATATGAACAAAAAGTATGAGGAAAAAATATGGACCTTTGTTAAACACTCTAGGAAATTTCTTAACATATTACATTCGGATGTAATATCATCTATTCATTATACTAGTCATGTTCTAAGTTCGCCAGTTTTTGATTGCGGTTTTCCTTTTCGGATATGTTATAAGGCTCAGTTCATCTGATGGCACCAAGATATTACCACGGGACTCTCTCTGGGGCTTTTGTTACTTTGTTGGACAACAGATTTATTTTTAGGTAGAACAATCAATTGGTACGATCACTTTCTTTTGATTCAGTGTTTACCATCTCAACAGAAGTGATATAGGAGTTCAATATGCAACTCTAACCCATATTCTTTAGGGATTTATTACATTTTATTTATTGTTCGCATACACAATAATATTTGAATTGCTTTTCCCCGCGGTCCCTCTTTACGTCTTTATATCTATACTGGAAATATACAGTGAATAATATATTAACGTGTCCGTCTGTGTGTTGTAGGTTGAAGATATGCCTGGTCGGCGCACGCCAACATACGGTGTGTTGATGCCCCGCTCCCGCACCGAGTGTGAGCGAGTTAACAATGGTAGAACCATAGCACGAGAGAGGAATTATCAAGGTACACGATCAACAGATAAGGCACATGATCTCCAATAATATACGGGTGTCCTATGTTCTTCTCATGAGACACGCTGAGCTCCTCTCTCAGAGGCAAGTGGCTGGCTGTATCCTTTTTAAGTCCTCGATGCATCTAGCCTATCAAGAGTGGATATACAGGCGTCTATTTAAGATTTAAAATTACTCTCTACACCATGATGCACACACTGCTTCTTGTATCGATTAATCCCACTAGGTCTCCGTTTTGCGTTTATCTTTCTCCTTCCTCTCAGTAAATATATCATGAGTTTCACCTCTGAGTATGTCCGCATATGAGTTAGCTATATTATCTATACCCCCTTTCCGGCTTTCCCATTGAGGAATTCATTTCATATTTACTTCGCTACTAATATGCAATATCTCACTACATTTCACTCATTTGCTCACTTCAACGTATCACTCTAATGTTACAGGACCCTACCAGAGTAACAATATTAGATATGGAGGTATTGAGACCTGTAATAATCAACTTTGTACACCTGTATAGGTTCTAATTACCCTACATAAATGTCTAGACGCTTCATATATAGGCCTAATTCTATCCTCAATCTGCGCTCCCTCTCGAAAAAAGAACTCTATCCCGCACTCATGAATTAGACTATTACATCTTGAATACTAATAACCATCTCACTAACTGGTACCGTAATGCTAGAGAGTTTCGTTGCGATATACTATTAGATGCAATTCGCAAGATTCGCAGTTTAGCCAATAAAAAGAGTGTATAAAGAACATATCAGCCTATTATAGTCAGTAATTATAGGATATGACGTGATCACAGTTAAAGTATAATAGTTAATATGCGACATTTAGGAATTCAATAAATAGTCTGGAGACGTTCCGAACTTTACGTAATCTAAACTCCTCATTAAATAAATACCTACTTCCTCAATTAGATCAAATGCGACCGTATACCATGTAATTTGTTTGATTATTAAATAAGAACATAAATACGTAATAAATATCGATACTCGGATCATTATATATAGAGAACGTTATAATACTCCTCAATGATTGAGTTTTCCATACACCGTACCACGGATTAGGTGTTGTAATACTATTGTACTCTCTAAATCAACTTATACTCAGGTACATTCATCATCGTGAGCGTCTAACCGCTCTTGAACTCTCACCTAATTAGTCGATGTCAAATGAGCAGTAAATATCTAATTCAACACGAAAAAGGGTATAAGGCCTCAATAATCCCCAGGGAAATCCTGTTCTTTCTCCTCCTATCCAACCGCCACTCTCAAAGTATAGTTTAATGAGTGCATCGAAAAATAACTTCTTGAACACCCTCTGTCTACCATAACTACATGTAAACATTCCCTTTTCCTCTTGGGTTGACAAAATGATTCACTACCTTCCCTTAACTTTCCCTTTCGCAGACATTCAATTCTTGAAGCAAACAGGTAAGTCTTATGTAAAATAGTGGTTGTCCTTAAATATTATTCTTATAAGGACATTCACGCACTCACCTATAGTTTCCTGTTAGTATAATATATAGTATATTACGTGCACTGGCTTATTGTAAGTTAGCGTATAATGATAATGGTGGACTCACTATAACACCTCACTATTTTACTTTGATAGCTCACAAGATAGCTAGAAATAAATATAATACAGATGAAGTACTATTTAGATAATATACACCCTTATAATAAATACAACTAAAATATAATAGCCGACAGTTATATATTACTCACGCGTATTTATAATAATAATTATGTTTTATATTAACCAAGTAAATCCCTGGTAATAAGATGGTTTCATAGTAACTATTTAATTCACTTTATATTATTTGATATAAGGTTTATATGTGAGCAAATTTTTGAGTAACTAGTTCCCTCCAATAGTTAGCTATGGCTAAACATAGGATATATCTTGCAAAAAGTTATATATGCGCCTCCTCAGTATCCTACTCTTAGTTAAAAACCTCGTGATAGTCGTGCTTATATGGACTGATAATGTAATGTATATTATATTTACAATAAATCTCAACTACCTGAGCAACTTCGTATTATCCTCAGAGAAACAGTATAGGTTTCCTTTATCTTAACCAACATACTCACGATTAAAAGGTATCTTGTACAGCAGATTTAACTGATTAACCCACTTCGGTAACCCTAGTGCTCAATATTATATGTGAGGCATTGTGCTTGAATATAATTATACTAACATATAGTTGAGAAATTACCAATTAACTCATCAGCATACCTTCCTTTCAAACTCGGTATTATCACCCATTAATAATTCCAATGCCTATCTTCATAACTATTATATAATGATACAGCGTTAGGATATATAGGGCTCAGAATAAAAATATAGTAACAATACGTGTAACTTTAAATACTGTAATGCTACACCAGCAATACTATAGTCTATATTATATCTTTAGAATCAAGTGGTTACCACTCATGAAATTTAAAATTTATTATTGAAAAGTGATCTAAGCTAGACAAAATCAATTATATTAATTATTCCTATCTGCTTACCTATGGCAATACTGGTAAGCATAAATCTCCACTCTCGACTCAAATCAACGTCAGAGATAATAATTAACTTGTCAACTCAATTAATGAAAGCTAAGTGATTTTGTATTGAAATAATTATTCATATGGGTATTAGTCACTTGTATCTTACATTATCAATTGATTAGTTTGGACGAAAATCTTACTACACAGCATGTCAGCTCACTAACATTGAACAACCCTACCCATTGTGTTCACACAAGTCTGCATATATGAGAGCGAGATCTATAATATGATTCCATGACTCTCCATTAATTCACGACTCTCATTCTATCATTACAACGAAACTCTGACAGAACTTACAGCAATCCACAACAATACAACAATTTATGGAAATAGCATCGATAATAACATATATGATTGTGTGTCCTGAGCTGGCGATCTACTACCGAAATTTCGAATGTGTACCCAGCAAAGTACCATATGTCACCCCGGACAATGTTGGCAAAGTTTTTCACTCCAGCTCGTCGTTTTAAATTAAACTGTAAAGTTCTTATCTCACTAGCGGCATGTGGTGTGAAGTTTTAACCACACCTAACGAAGATTCTACGAGAGGCTCGACACCATCTCTAACCTCTTTACCACTCTCCATATTTATAAAGTCTCGCTATCATCATGTGTAATTCGAATTAAATATAAACTATTAGAATATGATGGGAGCTTAGCGTGTTCATAGTATGAAATTATAAGACTCTTGAACCCTTTACCATATTGTCACCCCGGCGGTATCTATGCTGAGTGATCGTGTAGGTAGAGGTACTTGCTTTAATACCCTCAATGATACTATGTAATATGGATGACTGGAGTCAGTAAGTTATATATGTGAGTATTATATAGATGATACGCAGGAATGACACACCCATAAGAGAACAATCGATCATTACTTTACATATATAATTCTCAAACCTAATAAAGAGAGTAGGTATAGGATAAGATACTGGATGTAAATACACGTTGCACTAAAATACGGATATTACTAATATAGTTGTAGTAGTATATGAGGCTGACATAGAGCAATCGGGAGACCGTGGGATTAGTGTCATAGAGTTCTGCCCTCATGTAGTCCAAAGTCCTCAGCTCTCTCGGAGTGATCGGAGCCCGTGCATATTTTTTATTAATATAGGATGTGGAAACAGGTGCTGAGATTCCTGAAATATTGTTATGCACTAAATCATAACAGTACTTTATTCTCTACGTCTAAATTTCTATGTATCTATCCTGTGAATGGAGCATGCTAGCACTCCGTTGCCATCATATGTAGCTGACGAAACACGAAGATACGAAGGCTGCCCCTCCCAATAGTGTATTCCCTTCCACCGCCTTTAAAATAATATAACGCTCAAGAGGTGGGATTAAGGTGAACGTGCGCACCCAAGCAGTTAAGCGGACTCCGACTATACGTAGTTAAAATAATTCCGATGTACCACTAGCAGTAATAGGTGGTATGAGTAATAAATAATACTGGTATGAACAACGCTAGTAGTATTATATAGTTATAAGCACTAGAAGGATAAAGTTATTAGTCATTATCCCTCATACATAAGTATCTCAGTACGGTAGAGTATATGATAGTTCTATATACTACTACTAGTGAGCTGCGTTATATATTCACATCGTTCACGTAAGTTGATGACCTACCTATTGTTCGTTATTTGTCGCTGCTATACCCATTGTGAGGTTAGTCTTCTATCTATAGTGAGAGGAAGCCGTCCGTCTGTCAGTTCCCGTAATAGAGTTCTATCTCTAATCACACTCGTCGCACCGCCACAACGACACAACAGACAGACGCTACATAGGTCTAGAAGCACCTCCAGCTACGTCTTTTTTAATCAACCACCCTGATTTAAGAAAACGGATGCTTTAACTTGCTATATGCTTGCTGTGAGAAGTCCGCAACGGTAGGAATACCGCATGGGCCGCGAGTAAAAATAATTTGACCATGCGCAATAAGATAGCCCTCCTAATTGTAACCCGCCCCCCTAGGTCCGAGAAATGTCGATTGGACAATGCGCCTCATCATGTGGGTCCCTCCTCGTGAGAGTCCCTCGCCCCCAAGGTCAACTCTTGACATCCTTGATGACCTCTACCGCACCGCATCGATCATGGGAGTTCTAAGGCCGGAAAGAGTGCAAACCATAATCCGGACCCACCGATAGTAACCAATTGAGCTAGTGGCCATAGCATAGCCCCTATTCCACCATCAGTACATAGTGCTCCCCCCCTACATCTTCCAATATACTGGCCGATTGTGAAGCTTCTGTGCTCTCCCTCAGGGCTTGGACCGACCATTTTCGTTTATAGCAAACTGTTTCCGTTCCTCCCTCTGACGTATATTGGCTGCCGAAAAGTGCCGTGTGACGCCAAATCGAGATCGAGGGACAGAGGGATATTAGATGACATCACGAGGAGTCAAAGTGGTCGACATTTGTGGAAAAAAAAAAAAAATGTTTAAAGTCCTTCTCTTAGACCATATCAAGGACAACAAAGCTTAACTTAACAATGCCCTCATTAGCTAACTTCTAGGCAACGGGCCTAACACTAATCATACTCAGAACTCATCACCACGTACGGTCTCCAGATTCAAACGTGCTACGCGCCAATACCACAAAAAAAAAATTGGACACCAACTAAATACAACAAAACATGACGCAGAACATATTTTAACTTTTGTCTTTTGGTTCATAGTCTGATCGCCTTCTGACGCACCCTCTTGAGCTGATATGCTCTACCCTATCTCTCTCTTGCCCTCAGGAATTCAATCCAATATGTGCTCTGGAGCTCGCCGAAAGCCCGTCCGATAAAATTATTCACCCAAGAGATCTCTTAATTCTCCTATATTTCGGCGGCAAGTGTTGTTGTAAAACATCACCTGCTCTCTCTAATGAACCATCTACGTCTCTGTTCTATTACCCGCGCGACGTGCTAAAATATTTATGAAGGTGCTCTCCACAACATCTACACCCCACATAGTCGTTTGCACCTACTGTTGTACGTAATGTGCCGAAGGCAGGCAAGAATAGCCTAGCAAGGTATATGTGGCATGGGGTATCTAAACGCTACTAAAATTAAGAACCTTCGGAAATTATGGCAATCCGTCGACTTACAAACTTACTAACGTTTCCTGTTCTCTATGTTCTACCGGAACTCTACTGTGAGCGTGGTGTTAAACTAACCCCATCGGAAGTCCCTTAAGACCTGATACGGTTACTAACTAGTAGCAAAGTCGAATAGAAAAACCGCTCTCTACTCGATCTCGTCTTCGCCTTTTATATTTCGTAAAGATCATTCTACGTGATCAGATTCAAAGCCTACCAATTTAGTGTGTATACATGCTAGACTATTCTCAATTGTGTGACAGTTAAGTATAGTATGAAATTAGACTCCCTCGATATTTTCGTAATATGACCAATTCCAATAAGCAGCGTTAAATATAGCAGGACATACACCGTCCTCCTCCATTTATGAGTCCAGTGCCTATAAGCGATAGGAGTGACAGCCCAAAGTATACTAAATCGTCTTGGCTATACTATCTAACTTGATACTCGGAAGATTGAACTGCCTACCGCATCGGTTTCTCTCCTCCACTCATCTTATCCCTCAGACCAACGTCTTGGCTTCATCTCGCCGTGCTTATGTCTCTGTCTTCCTCCTCTTCAGATTTCAGCAAGCCCCCCCTGGAGATAAAAATTGCCGTAACTGCTATCGCAGTTTGCGATTCTTAGCCCACAACTCGAAGTGGCGGTCTAGGATCATCATATTGACTCCACTTTGCAGTGAATAAGTTATCTATTGATATTAGGCGTCGGACGCACGGTCCATTCTTCGTTGTACTCCCTGAATCACCCAATAAAATGACGTGAAATTATCTCTCTACTTTGCGAAGTGGAGAAGGGCATCCCACGCATATTAATTGTCTTGATCCTTCAACTTGTATCAAAAGTGAGCCCCACCCTGAACTATTAAATAATATTCTACTAATCAAAACCGTATAACCCGTTAGTGACCAGAACCCCTGTTCCTCCGAACATTAGTGTTCGCCTCTGTTATATTAACCATCCAGCAACCCAACGCCAATGTGTGCCCCATTTACCACTCATATTTCCGTAGTTAGTAGTAGTCGGTAATAGTGAGGATAGTAATCAGAAGAATACTGCAAGTGACAACTAGAGTAGTAAGTAAGAATAGTATTGTTCTAGTTAGTAGTACAGTACGTTAGTAGTAGTAGTAGTAAGTATGTAGAGTGTAACAGCGAGCAGCAGACAAGAATATCCCTCCCGTGATATCAAAAGCTCTTTCGATGGTACGTGTACCTGAAAGTGCGACGGTAGTCTTTCTTGGATTATCCTTCACGCTCCTCTGTCCAGTGTTTCTCTACAAACAGATCTTGTTCAGCCCAATTATCACCTAATATGCATTTCACCTTAATATTGGCAACTTCTTCTAAAGGTTTAACTCCATTCTCTCCTCGATACATATAATAATAATAAATTATCCCTACATCCACTTCGGCTTTCAGAATGATAAATGAAACCTCCCTTTCTATTTTACTTCATCCATCACCTTATCCACTGTCATCCTCAAACTGGCTATAAACTGTACCCTTCCATTATTGGCTAAACCTTTCCCGTACTCCAATAAACAACAATGATGATGATACTAGCAGGTGGTTTACTTATGGGGCATACCATTGATGGGTTTCTGTATCCAATATTTCTTAATTGGATCAGAGAAAAGATGAGCTTTCTTTTTCCATTTGGCTCAAAAACCTTAGTATCTCTCCAAATTTCATGTAACTTCCTTAAACAACTACATTAATAAGAAACACAACTTAAACTTTCCCTGTCGCTTCCATACTGTTTGGCTTTTTATTATAATATTATCCTAGCTTTTTTTCTTTTCTTAGGTGGAGCACGTTGCTTTCATAGTTATTACCAAGTGTCTAAGAGTTATATGCGTTCGTGAGTGTCACCAGAATTTCTGCACAACCCCATTCCCCAGCTGACTGCGTCTTAATCTGAGTGTTATTCGTTCCTGTGATAAACGCTCATTCACCCCAGTAACACAATCTAAGAGGGTTCTTACTTTATTGCCACCCAACTCTCTTAGATAGGGTATCGTTTGACTTTTCTTGGACATAACACCAGCATTTACGACCCTCCCTATTACCTAATCTCGGCTCCAACATAACTACAGGCACAAATGGAACTCAAACAGAAAATGATAGCCTTTCTAGATCAGTCTGAAAAAAAATCTGTGTGCAGTGATAAAATGAATAACTTATTAAATAGCCTTCTCCGAGAGGCTTCCGCTTTGTATGTCCATTGGAATAAAAGTACTCACTGTAAATGTTTTACTTAGCCTGCAAGAGATCAGTAATCGGAGATGATTATACTTGACTGTATGGAATATCCTTTTAAAGGTTTGAAATTTTTCTAACCAATAGGGAAGCTATCTCTTTCTATGCTCATATTTGTAAGACAACGAGTTATTCCCGTCAACAATTAAAATTGTTGAATCCTATGCAAACGCGAAACTTGGATGGAATCTCTGTTGAAACAATCCGCTCTGACAGAAATTTGCAAAGTCAGCTATACGATAGATACGATACAGCCCTTTAATGTCAACCAGAATTCACTTAATATTTGTTGCTGTCCACTCCGATTTTTTCTGAGATCCACGTTCATACGCATCATATTTTACAATCTTGCACTTGCAGTATATATATATAATATATATTATATATATATATATACTATATATATATATATATATATTATTATATATATATATATATATATATATATATATATATATCATATATATATATATATTATATATATATATACAGTATAAATTTTTTTTATATATAAATATACATTTTATAAAATATATATATGTATATACGACCAAGTAACCTTTTGGCACAAACCTTGCATGACTGTACATCTATAGTTTACACACACTTACACCTATAGTCACGATAATTATCTAATGCGTAGATTACCCCAGAAAGTACATCTATCCAATAATTATATACCATCCTGAACCTCCACTCAATTTTAAGAGCTTTGTCCTGAACCGTTATATGTGATCTAAATCCAATCCATGAATTTTATTGAAATATAATACCACATTTTGATAAGCTTTACCAACTTTTTATGCATATTCATCCCTTTATATTAGATTGCCATAAATCTTACATTTCCTATATTAGTAACTACTGCACTAATAGATTCCGTATTGCTATTTATAGCCTTGCTAAACCTGCTCTCCTTGCGACTAGGCTAAACTATGAATATATATATATATATATATATATATATATATATGTGTAGATTTGATACATTATATTACCTCAGTAG
>JABUQX010137775.1:0-22500 GCA_015478945.1 Trachelipus rathkii | reverse complement strand
AATAGTAACTTGTGAAACAAAATATGTGAAATGGATTCCTCATATATATATTATATATAGTTGATTAAAAATTGTAATTAATCTTGTAATTAATCATTGTGTAGAGTCATATATTATATATATTCTAATGATTTTTTTTTATTTATAAAAGGGTAATTATATAATTTAATAATTACTCATATGGAAGTTGGTAGGCCATATAATATAGTAATAATTTATAAATACTGATTATTATTACTAGAAACTCATAAAGCACTATGTAATTTATCCTACCTATATTTTGAATATATAAATAATATAGTATAATAAGAGTAATTTCCGTATTCCTTACAAATTATGCACTGAGACACAGATAATTTGCTTTCACTCTAAACTTTCATCACCTCAGCAATACTGTTTAAATTTAGATCAAATGATTGATAATTTAATGTTCTAATTTTTGTTGTGCTTAAAGGAGGATACTATCACATTAAATTACTAAATGCACTCTAATATATTATTTATATCTTGGCAAATGCTCCCCTTCCACCCCTTCCTTACACTCATGGCTACGCCAATGCAATATAATTATTCCCTTGTATACAAAGGAACATGTGTCGAAAGAGATTCAAACGGAAGGGCTATTATCTTCGAAAGAGATTTTAGTTATTGTTATCAGTGACTCCTTAATTAAGTGAGTTTTATCCGCAAGATCTGGGGAGTAAGCGTGCGTTACAGCATGAGTCGGAAAAAGAAAGCAGTAGGACGAATATGGACAAAAGTCGGAAAAGGACGCACCAGCCTTACCCGCCCCTCTGTACCATTCAATTTAGTAAGAACGTCGTCGCAATCAGGAACAATTCCACTCCTAGAGCTTTCACGGAAGCTGCGAACGGAATCTCTCACTATGTAAATCGTGCAAGTGTAGGTTGATACATACCCCTGGCGCCAGGTGGGCCAACAACCATTACCCGTCCTGGCCCTACCGCACCCGCCAATGCGCATCCTGCCTATCATGCACCTTTTCTTTCTCTCCTTAGCGCGTACGAACTGTCACATTTCTCTTCACTGAATAACAGATAGTGCCTGTTGAGCTGACTTCAGCATCCAGCTTTTTCTGGTGCACGGTCTCGCCAGGGCCGGTCGGTTCCCAACACACTCGACACTATACATCTCGCTTAACTAACTCGACATCATCATTGTCTCCCTTATCCACATGACCAAAATTCATACTCAACATAACTCTGTCATCTTAATTATGCCGGGTCAGTTAGTTGCACCTTTCTTGCGACACCCGACACAGACCTCTCATATAGTTCGATGGTCTTCATTTTATCAATTCTTTTCAGCTATAATTATGACGCCCCTGAGGATGTCCATCTGAATACATTTGAACACTTTAGATCTAGGTAGCGTGATCTCCGATTGCTGCACGACCCATGAAGTCTCACCGTAGCCAGTTCAATAACACAGGTAACAAACACTACCGCTCGATGCAAGAGCCGCTAAGCGCCACCTCGCCAAAACTTAGTCCTTTTTACATCCACCACACGATTTGAGTTGCACCAGCCACCTCCCTAACACTGTCCATCAACTTTCCTACTACAGGCTCTGCATCATCCGTTCCCGTTCTGCACCTACCAACAGCAACTGAACGCATCTCGCTGACTAAATGGATTTTAAAGGATCAGGGCACACATTGGTTCGGCAGGGCGCGGTCACGCATGTGCGTAGACGATGAACTATACACTTGGGCAGGCTATCCTCAGTCAGAGGTGGCTGCCAGGGGTGTGGGTTTGGGGCGACACAAAACAACTCGACGGGAGTCGTTCGGCAGCCATCAACCCTTGACCTCTTATATAGAGTTACTTTCAAACTCCACGGTGCTTGTTATCGATCCCCATGCTGCGAAATCTCCTTCTATGCTTGACTGGTTACTTGCTTCATAGCGGACTCTCTTCGAATTTTGCGCCTAACAGGTGAAGAGAACAAAATCGATGCTGCGCGATGATACATAGGTTAGGGGGTTACCCTCGGCGCGAGCTCATATGCCATTTCTCAAGCAGTCATTCTAAGTACACCAATGAGATTTCCTGCCTCATAGCACGCAGGAGCAGGTCGTTCCCACTCTGAAATTCCTTGTCATACAGCCTCCATCCCATCTATATCATAATTGACCGAGGTTAAGCCAGAGGGAGATCAAGCAGACACACGACCGCGGGTCTCACTCCGCTATATACTAACCAATCACCTTTATGGACAGAAATCTTATTCATTACAACGACCGCGAGCCTCCACTATCCTCAATCATAGCATCATTTGATTCCAGGTTACAGAAGCCTAGCCACGTCAACCAAGCCGAAATAATATCACCATAACACCTTCATACGGTCGAGCTTCCCCTATTTGAACCTAGATAATTACACGCCGTGTGTGCAAATTCTCCATAAGATACCTAGAAATACCAATTTAAATTTCTTAGGCTTCCGCTCATTTTTGCATCAACAAATCACATTGTGTTTTCGAGCCGATGTAAACGATTTGGAAGTCCAGCGGACAGTCCTTTTAGTGCCACTCTGTTATTTAGGGGAAGACATGTGGGCTCCTAACGCGACCGTTGTTCGTCACCAGAGTCGGAGCCGGCTCTTTCCTGACGACAGCCGAAAATTACCGCAGGCAGCTCATATATCGCTCGTGGCCCCCTAGCGAGGGACAGCTCAAGTCGTAAGACTTATTCCGTACATAGTATTTCCTACCAGTTAGACACTTATCTGGGTCCCCTATGCACCCCGTGTATAATGAGAGGGTAGGCTGCGCCCTTACTGGCTTAATGCTCGCGCGCGGTCCAGGCCTTGGACAACTATAGCCTGCCATAAGCTGACTAGTACATCACAACAACATTTTCCAAATTCAAAGATCAATCCCATCTCGCCGCCGTCTGTGCAGCGTCGCATGTTTCACCGAGTAATATGTCATACATGTACTTTGAGCAGATTTACCCATTCTTCAGGCAGCGTTCTCACTTGTCTAGGCCAATGACATGTCAGACCCAGGCGTCCTATCATCTGTGCTAATATTATAAGCTCATTCCCAAAATATTTCTAGTTGATCGCGTGTCTTGCACCACATCGTCCGCGCTAATACAATCCACAATCATAGTCACTATTCACAGGCTCTTACGGTTACGTGCCACATCAATTAGCAGAATTTTTCGCGAACGTGGTTCTTTTCTGGCACACTCGGCCGCTACCCATCACATTCGCGTGCACACATTGCATTAGTTAACGAAGAAAGCACCATTCCCTACGTTGCAGTTATTGCTGAGAGCAGGTGTTCCCTTTATTCGTGCAGTATTAACCTTTTCACTGTCTCGAATAATTAACCACATTAGTCAATTTGAATAATAATAATAATATACATAAAGATAGATATGAATAGATAGAGTAAGGATCGATAAGTCGGAATAATTAGTGAATAGGTAATAATCGTAATGAGAGAGGCTCGTGTGAGCTCGAGCGCATGAACTCGCGAGCGATGAAAATTAACGTGTTAGAGCGTGCCGCAGTTATGCTCGGCTTCGACATGGATTGTTGAGGTGGTCTGCCCAGTGATTCTCCAGGTCCGCCGCTGAAATGAGAGCCGTCCGGCATCTCTGTATCGCTCCGCTGCATGTATGGTAAGTCCACACTTCAGTCCGCCTCCAGACAACGTATCTATTCAGCAGGACGACGCGATCGGCGATATTTATCCCACAATACTCATAGGTACATCCTAGGCTAAATCCATAGCCGCTGCTTGCTAGAGGCAACATCTGTAACGAAGACAAGGGTCCGCTGTATGGGATCGCCTATAGATCAATATGGATGTCAGTGGGAGAAAAGGATTGCCGTGTCCCAGCATCGTGATGTCTATAGAGGAAACGGGATGGTGTTCAGGTTGGTGCCGCGACCTACACTAATCTTTTGCCAGGCATGCTAGATATGTATTGGCGAAAGGGTGGCCTGCAGCAGTTTGATTGTCTAGTGCAGTGCTAAGCGCACGGGCCCCTTGGGGAGAGGATAGGTGCTAATTACATCTAATAGAACACTAATATCGTATTGCATGATAATAAATAATAATAATAATGAGATAAATATACATAATGGATGAATAGTGTGCAATATTTTCATCAAGAATTTTGTTGGTAATTAGAGATAGCGATCTTGTTTGATGTAGTAAGTTCTTTATAGCAGTTTTGAAAGATGGCATGGTAGCTCTACATAAGCTATGACGTTGTACCAATCAGGTACAGTAAATTGTATTATGACATTTGAAGAGAGCAATAGGGATTCAACGGCGCTACCTACAACAAGCAACAAACCTGAAGTAAGAGTTATCGTTATATTATTTAGGTGATCTATGTGAATTGCGGCTCGTCCTGGACTCGGGAATGAAGTGCTGTCCCCGTTTTTCTAGACGTATGGTTAAATCCAGACTATCGTGGTCTATAATCCGAAACAGGCAGAGATGAGGTTTGTAACTTAAGTAGTGAGTTTTTCAGTTGTGAATAATGAGGCATTAAATAATGCTACTAAAATTAAAGACGGATTCAAGAATGGAGTATTAGGACCAGGCCGAGATTTTTCCTGGGTACTTAGTATTCTTTCTTTACGAACGAGTAATAAGGCATTGCCCGGCTAAATTAACGTGATCGAATAATGATGGAGCGGGTGGCATTGGTTTGGAAAATGTGCTCGATGCTCATGGAAGAATGTGGATTGAATCGAGGGAGGAATTATGGATGCATGAAATCGTGAGAGGTAAAAGGAGGTAGTGAGAGGGTTCTGCTTTGGTACAGGTACAGTATGGGGGTGAATCTGAGTCTTATTCTTGTTGATAGAGCTTTCATTGGACAGTAACGCAAGGTTGCAGTTTGTGTGAGCGAAATTTTCGGGTTTTCACCAGGTCATTGGTTAAGGGAGACTTATGAGGCTTTTCCTCATATCCGAAGCACCAGGCACTCGGTTTTTTCTTCAGGGGCTTGAAGGTCCATGGAGAAGATGTGCTGATGAGAAGATCCATATCATCCATTGGAATCGATATATTAGTAGCTACGTGTAGTTATGAGTACGTATATAGTAATATATTAGTAATCTAGATGATATAGTACATAACGTCGAGATTGTTGTCTTATAGTATAAGTAACAGCAGCTATTTTAGCACTAGCTATATTAGGGCTTATAGCCCGTGGTAGTTATGATGTCATTGATCCAGGAGGTCTAGTAAAATCCTTGGGACCGTTTTAAAACGGCGGTGCTGAGCGGGTGTGCTATACACGACCGGGCGGCGGTTGATGATTCCCTATGGCAGGGAGGGGTACAACGGATGAGTTGCGGGCCGGGACACGCGTCGCCGACACGGAGATTGCGGAACTCATATTAGATCGCGGGCTATGGGCCGACCCGAACCGAGGGGCGCGCGCGTGCCTATACCGAGATCTGCACCAGCGTGTGTTCACGTATCGCGCCTGAGAGAGGTTTTGAACGTGCTCTTGGCCGGCCCCAGAGTGAAGGAGTAAACTCCCTGCTAAACGGGGCGCGAGAGAATGCATTGAAAAAACAGGATAGCCAGAGCGTCTCGTCCGTCGTATGAGGAGGTCGGCAACTCCAACCCGTGATTCCATGCGACCACGAGGCGTTTATAGTGTGATGTGATTATATGAGTGACTAACCGGGTAGTATATGATAGTACACTACTCAAGCTATAGTTTATAGAGTTATGATCATTATAGTATTATATATATTATAGTCATTATATAAATATAAATTATATATATCTAGGTGATAGTATCGGTAGTAAATAGGTAGTTTTAGGGACCTATTTGTTAGTATAGCGCTGAATAGAGGTCACGGTTATATATAATGGTAAGATGTTGGGTGGTAGCCCAATCGGATGGGATTAAAGGCCTTTAGACTGGGTCGAGCAGGAAGAGTTGAAATCTTCGGGTCTGCGCTACGCTAACCGCCAGGGGACGAAAAAGAATTATAAAAGAACTGGGCCGTCATGACGATAGTGTCTGGCTATATTTTAAATTACAGGAATATAAGGCATAGTGATTGAAGTCCCTAATGCTCAATGGACCAGCACCCAGGCATTAAAATAATAATAGAGATATGAATAATAAAGAAAAACAGGGCGGCAGACATACCAGTGCAACAGGGAAGCAATCTCATCACAACCCAACAAAAATCAATGACACTCTCATCGGCTGGGTCTAGGCGATAACGAAGGTCCGCGACATTTGCGATGCATGTTATAAGACCCGACGGTGCCGACAGGGTGCGTTAATAGAATTTGCGCAAATGAGTTGAGGCGCACCGAGCAGGGGCTGAGGTTGACGCTTAATGCAAGGCGCTAGATGAGATTTATTGCTATTACAAATGCCACTTGTGGTAGAAATCTACATAGTACCGACATGATTTCCGGCTGGGATCTCATAAACCCACTAGCGCGTACGTAATAAAGCTAGGGATTCCCTCCCCCCAAACCTTCGATGTGAGATTACGAGGTTCGGTGGCGAAAAATGGAACTAACTGATATAGTATAAATAAGAGGTGTTTGGAGCAAGGGGTCAAGAGGTGTAAGTTAGGGTTGGTAAGCGAAGGCTCATGTGGTGTTGATGAGAGAGGAGTTATGGCTGAGGATGAATTGGACTTACTGGGGGGTACGGGGTGACTCGGATACGATTTGTCGAGCACGGCGGGGTGAAGTGGGGCTTGACAGTTATTTAGTATGTAAGCGGACTTGCAAGATGGTTCCGGATAGGTCGTGGTCAAAAATGTGGATGGTCGCAAGAACCGGTGACTTTAGGGGTTGCTGGGAAGAAAAGGTCGAGATTGGGGTTGGGAAAAGATGGGATGTGCCTTGGTCGCTCGTGAGGCGTAGACGGGTCATGGGTTTGTGTGGTGTAGATTACCGTAGGTGCTGCTGTTGACATGTAAGCGTATGGTAAACGAGAGTTCGGTGAGGGTAGAGCAATGAGTAATTGAAGGAGGTAGGAAGAAGTAGATAACATGATTTTATGTTGCTTTAAGGGGCGGAAGGATGGGCTTGACAAGGTATGGTGATGAGACAAGTATAGAGATGCTTTTGGTAGCACACGGGGTCATTCCGTCGGGTCTGGAGAATCATAAAGATATTATGTTGTTAGAATGGTCAGTTTAGCTGAGTGGGCGGTTTGGAGTATGGATTGCAGGGGATGAGCGCGAACGGGAGTGGCGATCAATTTAGTGAGTGTAGGTTAAGTATGGCAATGTTTAGGACAGATGTGAGGTAAGGGTTCGCGTGAGGGAAACGCACGTTGAGAAATCGGGCCAAGATTAGGTTGCAGTTAAAGCCTGGATGGAGGACTTGAAGATGCTGGCTGCAGAATAAGACGAACGCGATCTTTGATTTAGTAGTAAGGGGCAGGACAGAAGTTTATGTGAGGTGTGCGTAAATGCGGGCTGTGAACGAAGCAGATTGTTCTCAAGATGGTGAAGTGGGGAGTTAGAAGAGAGATGATTCGTCAAGTGGTGTTAGACCAGTATAGAAATGCGATGAGTGCTGGATAGGTTGAAGATGTGACATAGCAGTAAAAGGCCTAATGATCTGGAAGGCTGTAGAAAGCAAAACAGTATGATGGAGAATACTAGGTAGTGGAGAAATGAAGGGAGATAAAGAAAGAAAAGGGATAATTAATACAATGGAAAAGTAAGGCTAGACTAATTCGGTAGATTGAATGGCACTTGCAATGGGGACTTACAAGGGAATCAGAGGAAGACGCTCTCTGGAACTAAGTAAGAATAGGTTAAGAAAAAGTAAGCGGATATTCAATCAAAAATAGGAAGAATAGTGATGGTACTTTCGCGCAATGATGAAATGGATGTGAGGTAGAAGAAGTGGATCGGAAGGACGTCTAGTGCGATCGAAGACCATCTGGCTTAAGCAGGGTTGGAATAGCGATAGTGTGAGTGTGTGCTGTGCGGTGCGTGTGCTTGTGACTGTGTCAGAGAGAAAATATGTATCCGTTTTGGCGGAGGGGTATGGAATATATGGTAGGAGTGAGGAGAGAGCGAGCTGAAGGTATGGAAAATCCGAGTAGTTAGTTACAGCGATGGAAGCTTATACTAGCTAGATGACCAAGGATGGGAGGGCATTTGGGATTGGAGCTGGATTGGAAGTTTGATGTAACAAAGCATTTATGCGGCTCATAAGTGTTCCGGACCAAGAAATGGGAGAGCAACACTAGATGATACTCTGAATATCACGTGAGGTGTAGAGGAGAGATAAGTGGGAGACTGAGCAGTGAACGTGATAGCAGGAACTTAGTTTTGTTGAGCTGTTGTTAGCACAAAGGAGTGATATACAAGTATGCTTTGGTATTATTTGGTTGAAAAAGTGGCGGCTTCGAGTGACTTGGAGAGACTGTTGAGTTATGTAAAACAAAGGTGTAATTCAATTATGGTGCGGTGATCGAAGATTTTTATAACATCGAAACGAGATTGATCTCGCGAAAATGACGGAGGAGAATGATAATAAAGTTGTAATGAAGGTTTTATATGGACTGTGCAACAATAGCGAATGAACAGGAATTGAAATAGGGAAACCTGTTGGCAGGATGTTAAACATATATGGTGTTGTCGTGGTAGGTTTCTGAATTGGAATCAACTGGTTTGTGAGGATAGTGAGGGCGGGGTCTGAATGAACTACGTAAGAGTGTGTGTCAAACGGTGAAAGGTTTAATGCGATTGAGATCTGGAGTGAGGCCCAGGAAATATGTTATGTCTCGGCTGGTGTAGTTCTATTTGGGTCGAGTATGGGATGCGGGTTATGAAACAGGAATTAGAGGTGGGGGTGATGGGAATGGGTGTTTGAGTGAGTGGAGAATGGATCATCAATAAAATTCGAACCATTTCTGTTATGAGGATGATTTTTGTGTGGGTGGTGAATCTTGACGGATTTGAAAGGAATTGGTAGAGACGATGTGGGCAGGGTGCTGAAAGGAGGGGGTTTGAAGTTAACGTAGATAAGAGTAAGGGTTTATGTGGTTGTGAGTGAGAGTTCCTTGGTGTGAAAGTTAACATTAGATGGTGAGCAGCTGGAACGAGTGCCTGAGTTTAATATAGTTTAGGACTATGTGTGGATGAAGAACGGGAACGGATGGGATGGGCGGGAGTTGTAGCGTAGGAAAGTTGTGGAATGGGTCAGTGGCAAGGTGGGCTGGGGTGCCAGAGTTAAAGTCGTTGAACTGAATGTAACGGGACTAAATCTCGAGTGCCACTAGTGTGCTTACATGACAGTGCTAGTGTTACCGGTGTGTTACGGATGTAGTAAGTAGTGAGACTATGTTCTTGAATAAGAGGTATAGGATCTAAAGGTGTCAATGTGTTCAGGATGGACAATCTTAGGGGCTGATCAGGTGTGAGAAGAGATTACATGTGATAAGCAAGAATTGTGTGGTGCTCAGAATAATAGGGGTAAATAGAGAATAAATGAAAGTGCAATTGAGAGATGGGTTTGGTCATGTGGAAAGGATGAATGAAGTTAGTCGGATACTGTTGAAGCAATAGTGGTATGTGGTGAAGTGTTTGGGCGAATCTAGACCGGTGTATTGCTGGGGAGAGGCCGAATGAAATGGGAGTGGATCGAGTGCAGATAATGAAGGATGCTGGGAAGATGGGGAAGGAGAAAGTGAATTGTGAGACAGAGGCAAAAAGAAAGGGGTTCAATTAAGTAGGTGGTAGTGAAGTGGTGGACTTTGTATAGTGTGATGTGTTAGATGTTATCAGGGGCCGCGCCTGGGCCAGAGGGAATGTACCCCTACGCTGGTGCTGATCGGATTTATTGCCATTGGTTCGAGGTGGGTCCGTCGCTGTCCGGTGAGGCTCTGAGGGGGACGGATGGTTTCGTGACTCAGCGACGAGTTTCTTCACCTAATGTACAGGCGGGTAGTGATATAGAGTGGAAGGGTGTGTAAGGAGGCGGCTGTGGCTTTCTTTTCGACTTGTGGGGGTAATATTCTTCGGTACAGCTACTGTTATTCTGTGTCAGGTGGCAGTAAGCCACGCACCTTATCCTTGACTGGTCGCCAGTGCTAGGGGAGAAAAGGTAAATGTGATATATATCGGCTACTATATAATGATATAGTGTATATGATATGACCTAATTCATCATACTAGATATGTATAGGTATATTTATCTATATATACATATACTATAGTATATATTATATATATACTATGATTATAGTCCAAGCCTTGATATATTAAATATAATTAGTACTGATATATATATGATATAGTATATAGGCTATATATAAGCTAGCTATATATATATTTTATATATAGGTATGTATATATAGTCACTTTATTTGACGTGATATATGAGATATATTTTATATGTTTATCCTCTTCTGAGATATATAATATAATTATACTAAATATTGTAAGTTAATGATAGTTACGGAAAGTGACGAGAGACCATGTTGCGCAGGTGAGCCGGGATGATAGCACAACTCTTTATCTAAGAGTGAATTGTTATTGAAAGACCATAATACTGGGTTTGATTCATCTTTTTACAGTAAAATTACATGAACTAGGGCAGAATCGGCTAGCGGTCAGTACACTTTCAGGGAAGATTTTAGTGCAACAAACGCTGACCGCGTCGAACTTAGATTGAGTCAGGGCGAGCCAAGATGTTGACTCGTCGGAGTTAGCCTCATGAACAAAGTTTCGACGAGGCCAGGCCGAAAATAACTCTTGTGATGACCAAAATCTAGGGACTAGAGATACGGTAAAGACTTATTCGTTAAATGTACAGGGAGGGAACCTGAACCGACCTGGAGCTCCACTGAGTTGTAAGGTTGGAACTTCCAATCGATAGGTGTGGAGACCAGCATTGGCACTGAGTCGTTCGGGGACTGACAGTAAGCGCCAGGATAGTCCGAAACTGATCTTATTTGGACCTTAGGTGCGGACCGAGATCACTGAGTGAGTAAAGGGGTTGGAAACTCAGCCAGATACCAGCTGAGAGTGCCTGTGAGAACTTCGTAATGATGAGGCCTTGCGGAACCCATGGATCCAAGGCGAGTTTCGGTGGGAGTCAAGAAAGGCCCGCTACGCCGGAGAACTATCTATAGGGTGTTGCCTTCTCACCAGATCCACTGAGTGCAGTAGCGCGGTTGTACTCCAGATCCAGCTGAGGAGCTCCTGGGAAGCTCGTAATGAAGTTGGGAACACAGCCTCCGCACTGAGTCTCGGGGGAGCGAGAAGGCCAGATAGCCCGAGGACTGATCTACGTTGGGAGTCCCTCTCACCAGAAGCTCCAAGCTGGAGTGGAGGTAGTTGGGTTGAAG
This sequence comes from Trachelipus rathkii, assembly GCA_015478945.1. Taxonomy (NCBI): domain Eukaryota; kingdom Metazoa; phylum Arthropoda; class Malacostraca; order Isopoda; family Trachelipodidae; genus Trachelipus; species Trachelipus rathkii. The sequence continues at coordinate 11,147 of JABUQX010137775.1, read as the reverse complement.
CTCCAGATTCCACCTTGACGAGTGCCTGGGAAACTGCCTGTAATGGCTTGGTAACTAGCGTCCAGTGAGTTTCCGGGGGAGAGGCAGAAGGTCAGTAGCCGAGACTATCCTTGGGGGCCTCTCATCAGTCCACTGAGGTGAGTAGGGGTTGAACCCAGATTCCCAGCGCTATGAGCAGGTCCTGGAACTCGTTAATGAGTGTGGGCAATACCAGATCACTGGAAGTTCGGGGGAGGCAGAAGGCCAGATAGCGCCGAGACTACTATGGTGCCGTCTGCACAAGATCCATCGGAGTGAGTAGGGTTGAACTCCAGAGTCCATGCATGTCAGAGCTCTCCTAGGAAAGGTTCGGAGCGGGCGCTTGAGAGAGCAAATAGTCGCTCTAATGCAGGGTAGCTTGGCTACAGGTGTGTATCCTTCTGGAGAGAGCTGTTTGTTTCATTGAAATTCCCTCGAGATCGTCGAGTTGTCCTCTAAGATATATCGTCAAGAGAAGTTTGAAACATAAAATTAAGTTGGCTATATGAAACGCTTGTTAAGTATTTCTATTATAATGACTAAAGAATAATTTGTATTGGAATATAAGTCAGAAATTATTCGTACTTCCTCCGAAAGCATAAAGGGTAACTAATAATTATATTTAAGTACTCAAGAAAAAGGCATTTAATTTACATAAAGAAGAATGTGGACAAATGAATGTAGCTCTCTTCTAGGAACAAATGCCTTTATGAAACAGACTGAAATAATGAACTAAATGAATACTATTTCATGAGATCCTTAAACTTAATTAGTAATACAAGCCATTGAATAAACTTTAAATGATCATCTTATAGAAGGTAACATCAAAAAGATCGTCATTGATCGAGTCACAATAGCTCGGAACGCTTTGTTGACGTCACAATTCGCCTGAATTCTTCAAGGAAACCAGCAAATGCAGTTCTAACTAAATGTAGGCTTATCTTAATTAGTTTTAGACACTTAAAATATCTTTAATGATATTTATATAATTGTTAATGATCTATATGCATAAGTTATATTAACGTCAAATCATCTTTTATATCTAATTGGTCTTAATTAAAGGTAAAATAGAATATTTGGAATAGTGACTTTCTGAGAAGACAAATCAAGGATTCCAAAATCGTATTGGTTGCGGAGCTCAACGAAAGATTGTTAAACGATTCTTATTAGATTAGTTCTCAATTTGAATGAGCGATTTCAAATGTAAATCAGACCTGTTCTTGTGTATAATCAAAAAGAATGACTTGCCATAAATCAAATCATGAAGTAAATTCAAGTTTATAGTTACACGGACCTTAACATTTGGCGCCGCACTGGCTCCTCTTAAGAATTCTTGTTATATACACATGTTTACGAATACTTGTAACTCAGTAAGGGGTGTCTTTTCATTTGGGCACGACTGGTTGCTATCATTTATGGATTAATTTAGGAGGTAAGCGAAGGTAATCTCCGAGTTTCTTGTGTGAATCTCCGGCGCTATCATTATTCATAATTTTACGTATAGTCAATAAGCTGAAATAAAAAAAAGTCGTTACTACCGCCTGCTCTCTTAAAAAATATGAGGGATGGGTGGGAGAGATTGCTGTATTATATTATAAAAAGGTAAGATTATTCTAACGTAAAAAAGAAAATATCCAAATGAAGTTTATAAACCCTGTAAATGTAGTTCAGAAAGGGAAGAAGGGAACAAGAGAAAAGTTAGAAATTTTAGTTGGTGGGATGAAGCGAAGGCGTAGAGCCTGGAGTAGACGCCGTTCGTTGTGAGGAACAAGTAGGGGGAGAGGATAAGAGAGAAGAAGGTGAACGTGATATCACCAGAGGAAGGAGAAAGAGCAAGAAATGACGAGTAAGTTTAAGACGAAGAGGAAGGTAAACTCATTTTCAAGATTGTAATAACGCTTGTTCTATCGCTTCTACGTTTTTCTTCAGTCACTGAATTGGGCGAGAACTGGGTGGCGGAAATGTTCGCACATGAGGCTATAGTTAACTCACAATTCCCTCCAGTCATACTGGTCAAAAGGATATAGAGAACGGTCTATAGCGTAGAAGACTGCGGAATTGTGAGCATACATTTTGATTATCCTGCTATCATTGTTTCGTTATGTGCTTGGGGGGAATTCTCTTGTATTATTAGTCTGTCCCTTTTTTTATCTTTGATCAAGGGGTTTCATGGGCAATTGTCTCGCTCCTGAGGGGTGTGTTACAGAGGCCTTTTTGCCGACGGTAGGATTTTTCTTCAAAACATTTGGATTGTGGAAGGGTTGACAGAAGGCTGTGAGGAATTCTTATTTCTTTTGTAATAGTCTGAAAACCAGTAATAATCACTCCCTCGGCCATTTGATGTACGTATTACTCAAGTAATTCCAAGATCCTTCTGATCGTTTCGTTTCTTTGTTATTTGTTATCATTTATGTATATCGTTTCTCCGATGTGAGAAGTAAGGTGTTCGGAACTGGTGCTTATTTCTAAATGTTTATGGGTAATTATTATAGACTTCTGATACTTGAAGGGTACATTCATTTCCGTGATATAAATAACTCTTAACTGATAGATATTACAATATCATATGGTAAATGAGTGTTGGCATTGTCAAAGGTTTATCTTGCTACTAAGAATTGTGAAATCTTTTTCCGCCTTCACTGTCAATCCCAGATCTCACAGCTGGCCCTGGCTGACTGGTCCTGATCTTAAGACAATTTAAATAATATCCTGTCAAAGGCAGTTAAAGTGGTAAGTATCTTTTTTATCCTCGATCTTCTTATTTTTTTTTTATCTTTTAATACCTTTCCACATCACACTATAAAATCTCCATCATTCTGAGTAGAAAAAAAACATAATTACAAGCATGATTGCATGTTGTTTCAACATCGGTTAAGGCCTTACACATTACCCTATTTCTGTTTCAGCGGCCTTACATGGCGTTTCCTAGGATCTGCCTATTATCTGGAATTAAACCCAGCAAGGAATTTTGAACTAGACCGAGGTCAACGCGCACAAGACCAACACCAATCTGCAGAGTAGTGGGTAGACTCTCTTCCGCTGCCTATAGCCTGTACGGTCTTCTGTAATTCGACACGTAAAATAAGGAAGTTGGGTCAGGGACTGGATCTTCTGCCATAGTGCCTATACGAGGTAGCTATTTATGCATCCGGTCTGCAAATAATTAAACTAGACCTATAATTCGACTTGATATTCTATCTATCCGCATTGTGATTCGATCAGGTCTTCCTTGAACTTGATTATATTCCTGGTAACTTTTCCTCCCTAGACCTAAATGTATATATCCATTAATCTCTACCACTATTCTATCATTATGATTGTATCATTACTCATCTTCAACAGTCAGTTCAAACATCAGTCGATTATTATCCATCATCATCGTTTTTCACTATTTTATATCACATTAGTTCATTTATCATGTACATTATTTTGTGTAGTAATTTTCTTGTGTGGAGCTAATTTCCTACAAAAATCTGTTTTCTGGATTCCGATTCTGATTCTAATTCTGAGTACTACTTCGCGTGTCATGGGGCAGACATTAGTGACTTTCCAGTAGAATGTTTTCGGGTTTAGAAGTTTGGTGAGTTGAGTGTCAATCATCTTCAAAAAATGCGAGCAGTGTACACTCTTTTTGATGTCTATTGTATGAGTGTACTGTTTGTTCGATCGTCCATCTTCGATAAAGGAAAACAGGATTCAAACGTGATTTGAGTTGGATTTTTCATACTAGATAATGTACAGGGAGATGTTTTATCAAGCTAATTCTAGGACTGGGTTACATGAACTTCATCTAAGTGCTCTAGTGTTTTACTTGTGTCCGTTTCCAACCTATAATATCGTCGCATGTTAAGAGTACTATAAGTCTCCATATACGGTAAATTTTTAAACTTTTTAGGATTTTATAATAGCATTGCTTTTTTCGTGTTTATCTTGGCCAGTTCCTTTTTTGTGCCGCTGATACACCGAGCTTGGTTTATAGCTTCATTTGTTTTTGTGTATACAAAGAGTCTTTGTTCAGAAACTTGCTCCGGGCATATAGATAATCATGAAACCTTTGGCCAGAGGATATATTTCTGATACATGGCAACTTGCGTCTCTTTCCAAAAATAAGAGACAAAGGTGAGATTGTGCATTGTCATACTTGAGATGATAAGGAGGTGTTAAGAGACGTGACTGGATGTACCAAATGGAAGATAACTTATCCCGCAATACTATTAAAAACAATGCTCTCATTATTTACAAGCAGATAGCTAATGCAAACCTTTAAGTAACGTGCTTCTGTTGACTTTCTTTTCAGAATCGTAAGGCTTGTTTTGTGATTGTGCTATCGGAAGGGCTGGGTAAGTTGATGATAGGATGTGGTGATTTTATAAAAATTCACACAAACTTCTTTACTAATTTAGAATGAAGACTGAGGTTCCATTGTCCGGCGAGTAGTATGAGTGGAGCTGAAAATGGTTATTAACATAGATCTATAGACCATGTTAGGGCGAGTATGATTCCTTTGTGTTAAGATGTTAGGTTTATAGGGTATGTTAGAATGAATCATCGAAAAGTGATGCTATTATTGAAAAACAATACTTATCTGCCATTGTCAGGAAACAGGGTAAAGGACGCTCATGATAGATCGAGTGAACCAGTCCAATCGTTCGCCTGGGAAGTCATATTTGATTATTATTTGAAGGGCCGGGCTTTATATTTTTGTACATGGAGAAAAGGAGCTATATGTTGGACAAAGGGAGAGTTAAAAAACCTTTGCTAGACAATAAGCTCTATGAGCTGTTCTGAGCGTGTTCCTTAGCCGCGTAAGAATCGTGTTAATAGGTGTGGCGGCGGACCAATAGAGAACAGCGCTGTTTTCCGCGGTATCGTATATTAAGCGAGTTTTATTATAAAAACCGGCATTGGACATCGTTTATGAGAGCGAGTCGAAAAGGGAAGCTATATTAAGAAGGGATTTTTATACATATATATCCCACTACACAGCCATGACTATAAGTTTTAAATACGCGTCGTCTATACTTTATTTTCGCTCTCATGACGATCAAAATCATCAAACAACATTTTATTATTGGTGACATATACCTGAGATACAACATCGGCATCATTCCTTGTATATTGTTCTGCTCACCAAATCCGACCACTCTGCTATTATCTTCTTTCTCCCATGTCGTAACCATCCTTTAGCATGTTCTTTTCTAATTATCTTCTGGGTTATTAGTTTTTTGAAAACCATGCATCTTCTTGGGATCATTTTCGCTTATTTAGTGATGTTGTGTATTTATTGCTTCTAACTAATGGATTCAGAACTACGGGTATAACACATAAAACAACACGTACTTTTCAAGCTTTAAATTGTATATCAAAGTTGAATTCTGTAAGTAAGAGAGCCCATCTACAATTCTAGGAGTTAAGTGGTTTTAAAATTTTAAATAATATCTCAGAGTCTTGGTGGTGGCTAGAACTATGTCGGCTGATTGGACGAGTAGGCTCGCGTATAATTTAATGTCCATCCTCGCGAGCAAATATCGTGAATGGCGAAATGCTTTAATGAGAAGTGACTGAATGGGCTTAAAGCTATTGCTCTTCTCTGGCTGGTGACTATATGTTGTTCTTTTGGGTGGAGGTGATAAGCAATCAATCATGGCTATTGGTTTCTGTAGTTGCAGAACCGCTCGTATTCCTTTCTAATTCTTGGGCGAGTGATTACTGCGTCCAATCATAGCACTCTGCCCGCTGCCTCTGCACGGCCGCCGTCTGTATGGACTTAAATAGTTTAAAACTATGTTACTAAAGTCGGATGTATTAATATCCCGGATGCGAGTTGTAAGCGTATGGCCGCCACCTCTTTAGAGTCTTTAAGAAAGGCTTCATCTTTCCCGTATCTCTCGAGTAAGATACAATTTAGAGTAGTTTCTTTGTTAAATTAGTCCAAAGGTGCAGGCAAATTTATTGGCATCCATTTTAGATGAATGCGCGTGCTCAGAGATAAGCTGCCGATTCCCTATGACCTCTTACGTAACACAGAGCTTTTACATCCTTCTCGGGGTGGTTTCAACAGAATCCTATTGACAAATCCTTCTGAATATGTTCAATAGCGATTATGTTTTGCACAATTTTATGGTGAATGATATGCGCCCGAAGGATATTTACAGAGTGGTTGAGGCCTGAGTTCGAAATTTTACAGCTTTTTTCACTGAGAGTTTTGAGTCGCCCTGATTTTTGGTAAATTGCTCTTAAATAGTTTCGCTCTCAGTTGTTCTATCCGTGTGTTTTTGCGGAAGATTGTGACGAGATATATAAAAAGTCTGAGAGTCGGTCCGATTATATTAGTAGGAAAGTACACGTTGTCCTAATTTACTATCGTGAAAACAAAAATAAGATAGAGACGAGTACCACGGTGGGAGGAGGGTGCTCGTCTAGCTAGAGAAGGCCAATTAACCCATGCCTTAGATGTGTTGATGTAACATGATTGTTATCGGAGTCGCCATATAAACTGAGCTTTCTGTTATTGCTATCCTCTGCTCTTTTCGATTCTGCATGTAATATCCTTGTTAAGAATTATCCTAAAGACTGTAAAGTATGTTTGAATGTCCGTGTGAAGATGTTTAATGGACGATTTCGTCAATGTTTTGGGCAGGAGTTGCCATAAACTTCTCGTTTTTGGTGTTACGTGTGGTTATTTTAATGAGGCGAGCATCGACAGCTACGCGTCGAGATATCTAGTTGTTCCCACTGCTGGATTTTTTAACATGTAATAGTTATTACTGGAGTACTGCCCAAGGACTACGTGAATTTCTCTGAATACGAATGCTGCAGGTTCATAGGTGTAGACTGCATTCGTTATCTACAACGTTGGTTCTGTTGGGGCACATTGATTTGGTGGCTTCTGTGTAGGTATGCTCAAGGATTACCTGCTGACGAGGCTGTGTCGGGTGTAGTGAGTTACTCGCCGAGTGGTGTTCTAGTATGGGGGTTTGAGCGTAGGTGAATTGGCTGTATACACATATACACACATACCTACATTTTATGGTACTTGCAAGAAGTTATGCAGAAAGGCATTTACAACTATTAACTTTTGCTAATAAAATTTCTGCTGTTAAAACTTGTGCACTTTTGTTTTTTAAAATATTTCAACTTTGTTTATGACATTGATATGTTTTTCGAGGCTTTAGTTGGTGTTGGTGGGAGTATATTTGAAGATTCGATTAATTTACTCTATAGTTCTCCTTTGGTTTTTGTCTATTCGTTTCTCTAATTAAGTATCGGAGAGGGTGTTTGCGCCTGTATGAGGCTCATGTGATTTGTCAATCGGCTCTGATCTCTCATAGCTCGGTGCTATTGTCCCTCTTCGCTATTAACGACTTGGCTTTCTATTTCAACACTAATCCTATATGGTGTCTCCACACTCAGCCATAGCGCTAACAGGTTGAAGACGGAGCCTTGAAGATCGAGATGCGATTGACTCATAGCGTCAAGTCCCTTCAGCTACACCACCGCGTTCTTGTATCCAGTTTCTAATTGTTTAGGCATCATGTAGGTTCTGTATAATTTCATGCTGTTGACTTACAAATCGTCATCATTTCCTATGCAACGTATGTTTTTAATGACATGAAACTAGGAAGGTAGCCGTCAGCTTTACCTATTAGTAGTGTTATTTTATTATGCATAGGAGTCGTTCTTTTTTTTCTAATTATGAGTTATATAGACAAAATGACAGATCGCACTACTACGTGGACAGAAGGTTGAAGTTATCGGGGCATCTTAGTCTCTTAGAGTGTTGCAATCAATATATAGTTGATCTTGCATTATAAATCAGAAGAGTTACCTCTTTCTCTTAATCCTTCTTCTTACGAAAGTTTTCAATCGATAGTGTAGTTTCTGCTAAAAGATTTTATAACAACAGCATTAAATACAAGCTTATTACATACAGTGAATATAAACAGCTGCGGTTATTAAAATATCTTTTAAGTTTTTCCTATTCCATAGAGTCTACCAACCTTAATCTCGACTTTGCCATGTTTGTGTTTGATATTTGGCCTTTTAATTCTTTTAAGATTTTTTTACCAATTCTACCTTTTCAAAGTAGATTTTAATTAGAGGACTGATACATTTCGACCAGATGTTATTGGACATGCGGAGGTACTAAGGAAGGGCGCGGGGGCATTTGGTGTTATTACTAACACTGACTACGGTGTAGCATTCGTGTAGGTTTATTGAGATTATCATACCTTTGGATCCTAAATTGGGGATCTTTTCAACATACCTGAGTGGTTTTTTGAGAATGGTGCAGGGTACGTATTCTTTCTATCCGGCGTATGATTAGCACATGATATAGTGTCTCGCCGACACAGTCTATATTACCGCTTGATGGCCTGGTTCAGTAGCAAGGAAAGCATATTCTGTGTTGATGGGTAATGTAATTCTTCTCGTTTTTGTGTTATGTTATTTACGCTAATGTGGTCTATATGTGTGAAAGATTAGTGGGATGTAAAAGGTCTTAATATTGAAAGGTCTTTGCGGTGATGCAATCTTATGACACTGCGCATCGGTGTTGAGGGTGGTTAGTGAAGAAATTATTTGTATTTGTTGCTTGCGGCAGAGGGCTAGGGTGAGTGTTTCTCAGGCTTTTAAGAGCTGGATTGACACATCTGTGGAATGTGCTATCATAGATAATTCTATGAATACCCTATAAGTTTCTTGTTCAAATTTCGTAGTTTAGCGATATGAGGATTAAGAAAAAGTAGAAATGGAAGGAATTGTCTCTAATATCGTATATCACTTAACTCTGTTAGAAGTAGTCCATAACATGCTTGACTTAATTTAAAACAAATCTGCGGATATGCTATTCATTTATAGTAAAGAATTACCACTGTCGATTTGAGTAAACTTGGTTATGTTATTTTTACTGGAAACTTCTCTGCGTTTATTAATGACTTTTTATCCGATGGTACAATAATTCATCAAATCTAGCTCATGTGAATAGTTCGGGATGTGAGTTGTAGATAGTGTTTTGAGACGGATCAGTACATAGCGATTTCATTTTAATGTTTGAACTTTGTTATTCATCATTCGTCCATTCTCCTAGTTTTGATCGTTGTATTGAATTTGGGTTATGTAGGGAAGTCGTCTTAAGACTAGTTTTGCCAGTCGAAGATGGTTTTGGGGTAATGTTTTTCCCAGCATACTGTCAGGGAAGAAGGTAAGCTGATTGTTTCTGTTGTTCGTGGTGCCATCCGCATCTTAATCATTTATGGTTTTCCAAAAGTAGACGTGCCTAAATTTGTTTTTGTGTTTTTGTATATTTATATAGTTTTCTGTTATTATTATACGTTAAGCTTTTAGCACTTCAGTTGGGGAAATTAGTTATTATCAGTTACTTTAACTATTGATTAATTTTATTGATGTTACGTTACGCTCGTTTACTAGTTGGAAATTGTATTGGGTTATCGGTTACTGTGCGGGATGTTGACTGCCGGGGATTTACTATTCTGGATATTGTGTAGTCATGTAACGTTACTTTTACGTACTTCGATCATTTAATTAGTTAGGACGGTGTATCTTTTACTATGTGACTTTTATTATTACGGTTACTGTTGTACTATTAGAAGAAGTTAGCTTTTTATCGAATGAATATTCGTATTTCAATACAACTCTGGTCACCGTGGTAATAGGAAAATCTAATACTGTGCGGAATTGGGTCTACTGTGGGCGATTGTCGCCGACACGAGAACTCGAGTCACTCCAGATTTTGTAAGTTAGCTGAATGATAGTAAGACAAGGTTCGACAAGATTTCGCAGCATGAACAGGATAAGCACACTCGTTTATTAAGCAGATTTTATTGAAACATAATACTTTATTCAACTTGTACAGAAAATTAATAAGACATAATCGTCGGTAGCGTAGTACTTCAGGTAAGATTTTAGATGCACAAAATTGTGGACGCGTGGCCCTTCGATTGAGCAGTGCATAGAATGTTGGACGTTCGGAGTAGCGATGGAACAAGTTCCGACACCAGGCCCAAGACAATAACGTTTCCTTGAAGACACCAAATCTAAGGACTGAACATATCGGTAGCAGTATTGTACTTGCTATTCGTGATAAATGTAGACGGAGCGGATACGTCGAACGACGCGACTCCACTGAGATGTATAGGGTTGGCACTCCGTAACTTTGAGCTTGGCGAACGCGCAGATCCAACTGAGTTCGGGGGCAGGCGAAGAAGGCGCAGGATAGCCGAAGAACTATAGTATTGGGGACTATCACAGCCGTGTCGAGGATGCGTCCCCTGAGGTGGCGGGTTAGGGGTTGGAATCACAGATCCATTTGAGAAGAGGTCCCTGGGGAACTACGAGACTGGAGTTTGGGAAGCCACGATCCAGCTTAGAGAGTTCGGGAGGCAGAATGGCGCATAATAGCCGAGACTATCTATTGGGGCCCTCTGCAGCGCAGAGAGGCATGGCCTGAGTGACGATAGCGGGTTTAACTCATGATCGCATCTGAGAGGTCCTGGAACCCGCTTAATGAGTTGTTGGCGCAACCCGGATCGTTCAACTGGAGGGGGGTCGGCTGGGGGAGGGCTAGGCTAATGCAGCCGTAGATATGGCGTCGAGAGCTATTCTATGGGGGCTCTCACGCAGACTCCAAACTGAGTGAGTAGGGTGTGAAGGACCTCCGATTCACTGGGATGAGTTGCGTGGAGATCACGGGTATGGGAGTTGAGGAACCGAGATGTCACCACTGAGTTCGGGGAGGCAGGGAAGGCCTAGATAGCCCCGATGACATGCTGATTGGGCGGCCGTCTCTCTCAACCAGATCCCTGAGTGAGTAGGTGCTTTTGAAACCTTCCAGATCCACTTGGAGAGTCCTGAAGCTCGTAGATTGAGTTGGCACGCAATCCACGTGAGTGTCGGGGGAGGCGAAGCTGCCAGATAGCCGAGACTTATCTGTTGGGGCCTCTCAGCGCCCAGAGCCAGCGCATGAGTGAGCTAAGCGGGTGTGAACTCCAGCAGATCCACGTGAGAAGTCCTGAAGGAAGAGCGGAGCGCTCCTTCGGGCTGGAGGAGACACAATATGTCCGCGTCTATAGGTGAGCTTGGCTACGAGTTTTTGCCTTTTTTGTGAGAGA
>JABUQX010137774.1:0-28741 GCA_015478945.1 Trachelipus rathkii | reverse complement strand
GAATACACTTGGGTAGGCAAAGTTATATAAATTAGATTATATATAATATATATATATAAGTATATAGATATATATATGATATACTAATATATTAATATATAAATATATATGGTTGAGGTTATATTATTATATTATATAACGAAAAACTCTTAAAATATATTTTTTATTATGGAAGATATTTTCACGTCCTTTTTTGAATAAAGCTAGTTATTTTTATGTGTATTATATGCCATAAGATTGACCAAAGCCTGACATAGGCCTTACCAGAATTTTTTAAATAATTATTTTAATATAAAAGGAAACAACACTTCAATTAAGAAAATTTACATATTGATTAAAATCAATAAAGCACAAACACCTTCACTGCCCTAGTCCAAACTTAATCAGCAATATATTATGGTAATGACAATTATGATCACTCTGTCCACCATAAGTGAAAATATCGTACATTGATATCATCGATTTTTGGTAATAGATAAATATAAGATAGATAGATAGATAGATAGAAATAGATAGATGATAGATAGAGAGAGAGAGAGAGAGAGACGAGAGAGGAGAGAGAGAGAGAGAGAGAAGAGGACGAGAGAGAGATGAGAGAGAGTGAGAGAGTACCAAAATCTGTTTTTTCACAATTCGACGATTTGAAAGTTTCGTACTCGCGAAATTTGCTAATTTTTTCGCTCAACAGCAAGGTATGCGCTTGGCTTTTTCTATATATTTTAAATGAATTGAAGATCTACCCGTACGCCCACGCTTTCAATTACTACTTAGGAACAGCAGTAGGCACCAAGCTAACATAAATTTCCCACACACCTGATTCTTAGATTATTATACATCTGTTATTAGCTGGTTAGATTTTTTCATTTAACCATCTTAATGTTCATACCCAACAGCTTTTTTTAGCACTTCACCATATACAATATTTCTAATAATTTTATTCTTTTTAGCCATTTAAATTATCTTTATTAGAATAGACTAAAAAGGCTAGGAGCTAACCTTACCCTGCCTACCCATCGGTATACGCCCTGACTATACAATATATAAATATGATATATACTATTATATAATAATCTTATTATACTAATATTAAAATATATTACTTATATATATTATATATAATTAATATACTATATAAGAGAGAGAGAGAGAGAGAGAGAGAGGCACGAAGTAAGTAAAAAATTACTGCGAGGCACTGATAACCTCAATATATTATATATAAATTATATTATATATATATAGTATATTATTATATAGATAATATTAGTATATATATATATATTATATAAAAGCTCACAACCATCACGGGCATAGCCCTATTCAGGAGGGGAACTTCTCCTAGGTAATAATCTACCTAGACTCCACCTAGGATCGGAACCCGCGACTATGTCATGCGGACTCGTCGCCTACCGTTTGGAGCCACGGATATATATATAATATTATTATATATATATATATATATTATAAAGTATATATATATATATACTTATTATATAATATATATATATACATATAATAGTTATATATATATATATATATTTATATATATATATATATATATAATTATATATATATACTATTATATAGTAAACACTATATAATGTACCTATTAAATATTTGAGTTCTTCCTTCTAAATCGTTTCTCTCATCAAAACGTTTCACCGAAGAAAATGATGGATTAACTTTAATTTTAAATTCACTCTAAATTCACAGACACCGTCTTTCCGCCAATCGATATGGGCATGAACTACCGCCATTTTAATGGGTTAAAAGCGTTAGTTTAATAGCGGTTATTCACTTTTTCATTATTAATTTTAATAATCTTTATATTATTAAGTAATTATTTCATTATTTGCCCAACTTTCGCAAAAAAAAAGAAATTTTGTAACATCATTAAATTGGTAGAAATAGATCGTTTCTCTAATGTTAACTCGGCTGAGCACGAGTATAGCACGATACGGGAACCCAGTGGGACTATATTTATATATTATATAATATATACTATTATATATACGATAAATATATATATATATAATATATATAATATATACTATATATAATATATATATATATTATATATATATATATATATATATATATATATTTATATATATATATTAATACAATATATATTATATACTTATACTTATAATTATATATATATATACTATAATTATAATTAATTAATTATCAATTTATATTTATTATTTTAACATAATTTTATAAATTAATATATAATAGTATATTTTATATGTCATACATCTATAATACTATATATACTAATATATATATATAATTTATATCATATATATATATATATATATATATATAATAGTTAATATAATATATATATATATATATACTATATATATATATACTATATACAATATATATATACTAATTTGTACGTCTGTGTGTCTGTGTGTGTGTGCATGTGTGTGTGTTGACGAATATGAGTTACTTATGGGTACATTGGCAAACATAAGAAATTAAAATGAAAAACATTATTTTTCCAAATTTTGAAATTAATTTAATTAAAGGTAAAAGATAGCTCACTCAACTTTCCATTATATAAATACTCCTCTGCTCTTTTCATTAACTTTTATTATTTACCTTTATTTATTATTACTTTTTAGTTAAAGAAAAAATTACTTTATTATTCGTTTTTTTTCTATTATTTGTGATTACCGGAGACGGAGCCGGAGACGCAATCGGAGCTGAGCTAAAACATAGCTGGAAGCGAAACCTGAGCCGAAATAATTAGCCGGGCCTGAAATCGGAGTCGGGGTCAGAGCCGGAGCTGAGCAGAAATGATCTACATTTAAGCACGAGGCTTTAGACCTGACCGGACGCTGCTAGTGGAGGCGGAGTGGGAATCTAGCCTGAAATTTCAGTTACAGCCAGAACCAGGAATTAGCCGCAATCCCAAAAAAAATTCCGGCCGAATTCGGCCGGAACCGGAATTTATTATGAACTTTCCTTAACTGTAAGAATATATATAATTATAGTAAATTATATAGATAATACTAAAACACTATTATAATAATACTATATATATACATACTATTATATGATAAATACTATATATACTGTATATATATAATAATATGATATAATATAAATATACATATATATATATATAATATATAATATATATATATAGATATATATATATAATATATAGTATTATATATATAATACTATATACAGAGCAAAAGTATAAGTTATATATATATATATATATATATTAAGTAGTAGCACTAGTTGTTAATTGATAGGATTAATAATATGACTGATCTAAAATAGGTAGTTAAGCACAGAGTGAAAAATATATTAAAATAAATGCAACTATCTATATATAATATATATATTTATATATATACTATATATATAATTATATATATATTTTAATATATATATATAATATATATATATATATATTATATATATATAGTATATAATTATATATATATATATACTATACTATATATAACTATTATATAATATATATATATTATACCCAAAAATAATTTAAAACGTAAGTATTTTTAGTAATGATTATACTACTACTACTACTTCTCTGCGTAATATAACTATTACAATAAATATATATAATGTATAGATTCATACATATATTACATATAATACGAATGTAAAATTTTTATATTAAATTTTAATTTTTTTAGTTGTTTAATATAATTTTAATGATAATATTATATATAATACTAAATATAATATATCAACAATATATATATTATATATATGGCAACATAGATACCTCTGATGTTACTCCCTGAATTTTTTATGTGGGCGAATAAATGTATACAAAAAAGGAAAATGCCAACCGAGGTATAAAAAATATAACTTTTCGCTTTCAAACATTTATATTAGTATTTTGAAACGTAAAGCTTAAAAGAGCTTTATAACACAAGAACTTTTAGTTCTTTAGACGCGAAACACATTTGCATTATTTTTAAAGAGTATATTTATGACTTCATATTGTAATGTATTGTTATTCTAAATTTAAACAAATTATTAATATTTTATTATTATTATATTATTTTATTAATTATTATATTATTATTATTATTATTATTATATTATTATTATTATTATTATTATTTTATTTTTCCTTAGATTAATCGGTTTTTTATACACTTTATTTAACATGTAGTGGAAAATAATTTAGTCAAAATTCAATTTAATTTACCTGGTTTAGGGGCTCGAGCCACGGGGGACAAAGGGGGCACGAAATCCCCCCGTCGTGGCCGAAAACCCCGATCCTCGACCACTCTTGCGGTTTACCCTGGGGTACCTTTTAAGTTAAGAAAAAAAAATAAAAATTTACTTCAATTTACACTTTGATAACTTTAATAGGCAGGAGACGTGGCAGTAATAAATATAGCAGGGGAGCCGAAGGCCCCACCCCGGAATCAAAAAAATAATAATATATATAAAATATCAAATAGTCAATTTACTTATTTTTATATATAATACTAGATATTATATATATATATAGTATATAATATATATAATATATATTATATATATTTTATATTATATAGTATATATAAGTTATAATATATATATATAATATATTAATAATAATCTATAAATACTATATTATTATATATATTATATTGTAAAGAAGCTTAATTTATGCAAAGAATTAACAGCAATCCAAATCTTTAGATTGAAAGTTTCGAGATATTTTCTAAATTTCATTTGTAAAAAAATACCTTATCCTAAATGGAACTCTTCCCTCATATTTTTTGAAGAAAAAAAAAACTCGCGCTGGAGTAAAATCAGATATAAACAGCAATCATATATATATATATTATTAAATCTTAAAATACTATACTATATATATAATTATCTAATTATAATAATATATATACTATATATATATATAATATAAATAATATATAGAATATATATAGATATATAGTATTAATTTTGGAAATTAATTTGATTTTAATGAGAACTATCTTTTACCTATATTATGGAGGATCTGATGATAAACTTCCTATACAATAATACTGTAGGCATGTAATAACTGTGGTATGAAATCGCCTACGCAACGGCCCCTACTATTATCATTTTTGTTAACAGATGCTTTCGGGTGAATCGTAAATAAATCACTCCTCAGCACACTTTCTAGGAAGCCAGATTAGTATTCCGAGTTCCGATCGGAACCGAAACCCGGAAAAAAATCAAATCCGCCAGTTACGGTTATTTCAGAAACACGTCTAGCATATAAGTACGTAATCTACTAATATATATTAGATATATAATATATACTATATATATTAATATATAGATACTATACTATATTCTATATAATATAATATATATATGAAAATAATATATATATATATATATATATGGTAAACTTAAGTTTCTTTCTGACCTTCGATTTATCGATATCGATATATCGATAATTATCGATACCGATATCTATCGATATATATATATCTATATATATATATATACTATGATATATATATATACTATATATATATATATATATATATATATATATATATATAAGTATATACTATAGACTATATATATATATAGTATATAATTTATATATATATCATCCCACGCCTCTGCCAAAGAGCCACAAGCCGATATCTCAAAGAACACTACAACACTATCGGGAAAAGGAATACATGCTGGAATGCTGGTCAAATTTTAGTGCGGAAAATGTTAAAAAAAAAACAAAAAAAAAACAATTGTTTAATATTACTAGTAATATGAGTAGCAAAGCCTATTTAGAAGACCTTTTTATACGTTAACTCGAAAAAAAAGACTTTTAGAAATTTTGTTATTGTATTCTTTAACCGCTAAGAAATTACCCCAAGGGCCCCCTCCGGCTAGTCACTGCCGCTGCAGATAGACACCCGAATCTGGCGCGCATCAGGGCTTCACTCTCCGAAACGCAGACACACAACAAAGCGTATCTCCCATCGGCACCCCGTTCCGCGCGCGAGAACTACGGGTGGACTATTTGCCCCCTCCGGGAGGGTCTCCGGAATCCCCCGCTCTTTGGTATTTGGGAGTCGCGGGGGGTCCTCCGCCCCTCCCCGTAGGGGGTATGGGAAAACGTCCCCCCCTTGTGTTCCCCATCGGCTCGACCCCCTACATTGCCGTGTAATACCTTTACAATAATATATATATTCTATGTCCCCCGCCGGCTCGATAGCTCCCCCCCCCCGAAAAAAAAGGCCATCATGTTTATTTTTTTTTTGTTTTTCTTATTTTTACATTTTCTAACCAAAATTTTACAAGGATTCCTAAAATGTATTCATTTTCCATAGAGAGTTTTTGACGATATGGATTGTGGTCGTCAGAGGGCTGGCTATTAATTATCATATATATATATATTATATAGTAAATTAAGTATATATAATATACTATAGTTAATTATATATATATATATGATATATAACTATTATATATAAAAATATATATAATAAATATGTCCTATACTAATTATCATATATTTATAATAATTATATATATAATTATAGAATAGTATAGTATATTATGTATTAGCGTAGTATACGTATATTTATTTATATAGTCATGACATTAAAATATTAAATCATACCATCTATAACTGTGGTTTCACTTCGACATCTCACATAGGTTTACTACCTTGAAGACGGTCTTCGTTATGGACAAAGAAATGCATAAATTAAAGGCATCAGTGTAGGAAATTCAATAAAACAACAAAAAATAATTTTAGTTTTTTTGGAAGGGGAAAATTTCGAACAGCCACAATGTTTACTAGTACAATAAATTAAAACTTTTCTCCTATTTCGTGTTAATTTCACATTCTTTGTGACATTTTTTACAAACCTTTTTATCTAGTATCAACTAAAATTTTGCAGCAATGCTAACACGGTATAATCATTCTCATCTGAATAGAGAAATAAATCTTCAAATTAATATTTTTTCATAAAAATATTAACATACAAATTGGCAACCAACATGCACAGTTAAAAAAAAATTTATGGCAATTTCAAGTTTATATATACAGTAGATATTTTGAAAGGTTCCGATAAATACTCAATGAATAAAGTCCACTTTATATAGTGGTATAAAAACTATCTTATAAGCCATATATATTCTTTTTCTTTTATATATGGTAGAAAAAAATTATATAGCATATTATATATTCATAATAATATGATAATATGTTTCTAATGAATAACATTTAAATTCCTCGGTATCTTGGGTATAATCGATATCAGCATAAGTCGAAAACGATTTAACAATTTAAATATCGATAGGTCAGAAAAAAACTTAAGTATAGCCCATATATAATACTATACTAATAATATAATATATATATATATAGTTATATATATTATTAATATATATTATTATATATAATATATATAATATTATATTATAATATAAGTATAAATATAGCTATATATAATATATAGTATAGTATATATATATGTATTTATATGCACTTAGGAAGCCATTAGTTGAGATTTTATTTGCGTTAAAAGAATTATTTTCCCATTCATCGAGTAAGAGCAAAAAATTATTGCATCTTTTACTCCTTAGTACAAAATGGTTGCCAAGTCGATATATTTTTTTTTAATTTAACCGGGTCCAACAAAGAATATAGATTTTCTCGCAAAAGGTCGTGGATGCCTTCCCACTACCCCACCCCCAAACAACCTTCAGACAAAGCAAAACATAGCCAATAAAAAAATAGAATAAAAAAGGCAAATAAAAACAAAATGGTTTGCTCTTTTAATTTATATATTTTTCATTTATTTTATTTTTTTTTAATTTATTTCATTTTTATTATTTTTTTTTTTTTTTTTTTTTTTTTTTTTTTTTTTTATTTTTTTTTTTTTTTTTTCTGTTTCATTTTATTTTTATGTTTATTAATAAGAAGAAGAGTTTATAATTTAGAAAGAAATGGAAACTTTCTCATTGTTTCAAAGATGAAAGAAAAATCAAAAATTGCACAACAAAAAAATTCAATGCGAGGAAGCCAAAATCGAAACTTACATGAAAGAATCAGTTATATGTTTGATCTTTATATAATATACACAACTTTGCCAAAAATATTTTGTGGAAATCTTTTTGTTATTAATAAACCCTCCAAAAAAAAAGGATTAGCGTAAATTCCAAGGCTTCTTATTTAATACAGGATTCTGAGAATTTCATAATTGATACTATAAAATTTATAATAGGATATTATTTATTATTTATATGAAATGTTATTTTCATATCTGTTAGTAGAATTATTGATGAGAAAAATATTAAATAATTCAGGCATTATTCAATAATAAGACATCTAAACCAACCTGTTTGTATAAGTTATTCAGTATCTATCTATCTATCTATCTATCTATCTATATCTATCTATCCATCTTCTATCTATCTATCTCATCTATCTATCTATCTATCCTATCTTATCATCTATCATCTATCTATACCTATCTATCTATCTATCTATCTATCTATCATCTATCTATCTATCATCTTATTATATCTATCTATCTATCTATCTTATCGAATACTCTTGATATTTTGATTCTTCTATCTATCATATCTACATCTATACTATCTATTATCTATTATCTATCATTCTATTCTAATCTATTATCGTATCCATCTATCGTATCTACTTTCTATTCTAAATTTCTATTTTTTCTTATTTTCTAATTTCTATCTATCTATTATCTATCTATTATCTATCTATCTATCTATCATCCTATCTATCTATCTATCTATCTATCTATCTGAGTCACGATAGCTCAATGGATTAAAGAGAGTTTAAATCGTAGTTTGCTCCTTGAAAAAACGAGGATTCGAACCTAAGATCCGTCTTCCTAGAGGAACGAAAATAAATTTCTGTTAATTGGAGATTTTCTGTAATATGCAATTACGGTTTACGGTATAGTGAGTTAAACTGATCTTATTACCAACCCAACACTAAAAACCTAGCCAACAAATTAAACAGAACAGATATTTATAACAACATATATATATATAGTATATTAATATACCTATATTATATTATAATATATTATATATATATACTTTTTATTACATGTATAATTTATATAATAATATTATAAATATATTTATCTAAAATTATATTATTATATATATTAAATTATTATATATATATTGTGCTCATATAATATATTAGCTTGAATAACTTCGCGACTCACTACTGAGTGATGGTAATATTCTAAGCGTATTGAGTAGAGGTAAGAACAGGTCATTACTGGTCAGCTTAGATGATCTGCATCACTACAAATATCACTATTTATGTAGTTAAAATGGACAAATTAGATTCCAAGTTTCTCCCACTAGGCCATTCTAAGTAATACCTAGGCTCCTGTTAAGATAGGTTAATGGAAACAACTGTTATTATCTATGGATTAGTAGTTTAACGTGTGTTAAACAAAATTGTAATTGTTATACTATTATATTTTCCTGTATATTCTTCTACGATTTAATTTAAAGAAAACGATTTATAGATTATATACATATTTAATTCTATTATTAATATATATATACTTATAATACATATTGATACCAGCTTATATATTATGACAATTATTATGTGTATCCCATCTTATATAATATATATATAATGTTATTCTTATATTTATATGAATAATCATATAAAGTATTACTAAAGCATTATTATATTAATATATATATAAATTAATATAAGATATTTATATATATAATTATATTAATATATATTAAAATTATAATGTAATATTTATGTAATATTAATTTATAATAATCAGATGTACATATATTATATAAATAATTAAGTATATTCGTTCATGCGTGATCGTATTGATGTGTGGGTTTTTATTTTTCCGTTAGTTTGTCCAAATCTGAAAAGATTTTGAAAGGATTTTCTACTTTTATGTCACTCAAGTAAAAATTATATTTATTTTTAATAGATAAACCTATCGGTAAAAATGTCGATATATTAATATATTATATAATGGATCAGCCTCTAAGAAGAGTACACATATTATTTCCATATTCTTTCACTAATAAAAGCATTTTACACAGACTAGAGGAAGCTTTATACGTATAGTATAAATATAAGTAGAGATATATATAGCTCATATATACTAATATCATACTATGAGTTGGGAATTGCTGGTCCATTTTAGGCGTATGGAATAAATAATAATAAATCTCCCAAAACTTATATCCAATAGTCATTATTACATAAGCTAGAATATTTTACAGAAAGGGTTGGTGGCAAACCATTACTGGTGAAATATATAAAGACTTACTGGTCTAACGCTATCTTTGTGATAGGATAGAGGTGGTATAATGTTGATAATATGATAAACAAATAAAAGAAATTGCTAAAGTTAACCCTTATATTATATATCTTGTTACTATCACGATCTATATAATTTCGCACGCATACACTAGGAACTCGCAGAATGGCAGGGATGTTACGGTGATGCATCTCGGCTCTTCCTCGTGTGAGCTCGTGATAACGGGGGACTTCTTCGATAACCTAGCCATCTCTAGATGCTCCACACGTCAGTCTTCGAGCATATGCTCTCTCCCTATATAATATTATATACTAAGATACCCTCTAAGGTAGCTATGATAAGCCGCTAAGACTTGCTTTCAACCTAGATGGACTATAGAGTAAGAATCGCAGCTTCACTTCGATCTTACTCGGCCTTACCGGTAGATATACATTCGGTGGATGTGGGAACTAATTCGGAGTTAGTATATCATAATACTAGTTTATCGGGAGATATACCCCGTCATTTTTAGGTAAATTATACAGGGTATGTTTCTGGACCGGGGGTTTTCCTTACCGCCCTATCCTCACCTCACGGTAGGATATCGAAAACGTTCCCTCCTGTATTTATCCCGCGGGCTCCAAGGCCTCACCTTACTAATTGCGGTGATATTATATTACTCCATTATCATAATTATATATTATAATCTCTAATTATATACTAATTATATATATAAATTAGTTGTACCATTGTCACTGCACTGATGTTTTGCAGACCCCTAATATTAACCTACATAAATATATGCCACATTAATCAGGCCAACAGGTGTTGTCTGCATTTTTATATGTACATGTCACATAACTAATATAACTTATACTTCAAGGATTCCTTCATAAAATGGCTCAGTACGTAGTACATTCAACGTGATAAATTATACTCATGCCTAGGCTTCAACTATGTATTCATAACCAGCTGTAATCTCTCTGAACATTTATTTTGTCCGTGTTTTTAATCTATCGTGTATTTAATTATATATATTAGTATTTTATAATATTTCTTTTATTATACATGTTTGTCCTCCCTGTACGATTGAAAGTGAAGGGGGTTAAGGATGGAATCTCAGACCATTATGTTTTAGCACTCTTTCACATGTAACAATTGACCCTTGTGTCAGTAGCTTATAATTGTGAGATAATAGGACAACAAGGTTATGTTTCTATCTCAGTAATTACTTAGGGACACAGCCAAATCCTAGAACTCCATCTTGACACAAATGACAATCTTTAATAAAGACCTTAGTTTCTCTCTCATAAGAGTTGTATTTTAATTCCGTTTTCCTAATTATGAATATAATATAAAAAGCTAAATCTTTTGCAATAAACAAAAATTATAAAAATAGGACAAATCTGGGCAACCTGGAGCTATTTAAAGACCAAACATTTTGGCTTTTAAAACTTATTATTATATATATTAATTATGATATATTATTATATATTATAATATATCTATTAATTATTTAATTATTTAGATATTATTATATTAATTTTTATACAATAAATTTTAAAGTTTATATATAGTACCAATATATAATATCTATAATAATATAGTGTAATATATATATATATATACTTAATATTATATATATATATTATACATTATAATACAATAATTCTTTTTCTAAATATATATCATATAATAATAATTAATAAAAAATGTTAAAGTAATTAAATTTTAATAATAATAGTATTTAAATTTTTAATATCATAAATATATATATATATGTTTATTAAAGGAGATGTGGAGTTGACATCTTACGTAATACAAGTATGATTGCGCTTGTTATTTTAGAACTCGACAGAGTCTTTAAGTGTGTGTTTTCCATGATTATGAATGGCAATCCATGCGGCTCAATTCTTACCGATTGGGCTCAACGAAGTTAAATGAATATATATAAATTATATAGTATATTCATTAATATTATTCGTTAATTTACTATCATACGCTATAGGGGACTAGAGAATTATCAATATGTAGTTTTGATTTTTAATATTAGGTTAATTTTGTTCTCGTAAATCAACAAACAGGGTAGTGCCAAATATCCCTGCTTGCCTTTACGATGGATGCAGGCCAAGCCAAGAACAGATTCTCAATTACAAAAGTGCCTAGGTCAGGACAATTACTTTGCTGTCGGAATAAAAAATAATGGATCATTATAATCACTCATTTTATGTTGATCGGGAGACAAATCTATATTTCTTTCCTCTGTGCATTATCAAACTAAGGCCTCATTAAACAATTGTAAGCCTGTGTCGATTCGGACGACGAGTGTTAATAACCATAATTCAAATTAAAAGGTCTTAAGTTATTGAAGAATCAACTTAGTAAGGAATTTTATGGTCCATACAAATAAGGATCATAATTAGAGTGAGCATAGTTCATGAGATTGTATATTGCTGACCATGAAACCGCGCCGACATCGAGGAAACTGGGAACTTTCTCTGGGATGGCAATTACAATACAATTACGCAATGTTATTCACGGTAGAAAACCTTTTTAGTTCATCTAATTAGTAATTGACATAGTAATAGCATCACGTGATCTATAGGAGTAAGAAATCCTCCGAAGTCATAAAAATTTTTTTATTAATTTTTTTAAGTGTACTACCTCCAATTATTGATTTTTGGGGTGTGGAATAGTGAGCATATAGAAGTAGTTTAATGTTTAGATCTAAAAGTTAATGAGTCTAGATCTTTAGTGACCATTAGCTTGTTATAATATGAGTCATGGTTCAAGTCAGGGTAGAATATATAGACAGAACAATTATCGAGGTGTTCATGACTCCTACAACCTCAAGATATCAATACCCTTATTGGTGCAGTAGGACACTCCTATTTAATTGTTATTTCCTATAGATTGGCATGCGAGTCCTCTTCAGTGTTATTGTGATGACTGTACTGTGTTGTCTGGCGAGAAAAAAAAGATGTAGAGCCGAGGTCTTACCAGTCAACACATATTTCATACCTATACCCTATTTTAAATCGCTTATGTTAAAGACAATTTTTGCCTGTCAGTGAAATAGTTATGTTTTATTTATATGAATATTATATTTATATTTATATATTTAATATATAATTATATATATATACTATTATATATTACTTTTACTTACATATAATATTAATATATAATACTCATCATTATTATTATACCACCAATATATTATTAGCTTATATATATATTAATATATATTACTCTATTTAGTAGGTAGTAAATCAAATAAAAGTAGGTAGTAGGTATAATAAATAGAAAGCTACTAATATATAAATTTAATGGCATTTATAGTTCGTAATATCTGTTGCATTCGGTGAAACCGGTTGAATAATGAATTGTCTTTATAATAACGACTATGTACGTGGTAGTTTGTTCTATTAATGGTAAAGTATGAAAAACCATAGTCTTGTTGGCACACCGATAAGGACCTGACGCTAATATTTAGCGCAAACCGAGTTGAATATCTGTAGTTCAAAGACTACTCTGAAAGAATTACTAGAATAATAATATTGGATAAATATACATTCACCGAATATACATCTCTCTCTCGCGTCATCTCTCTCTCCTCTCTCTCTCTCTCTCCTCATACATGTCTTCTTCGTCTCTCTGCTCTCTCTCTCTGCTCTTCCCTCTTTACGTCTCTCTATCTCTCTCTCTCTCCTCTCTTACTCTTCTCTTCTCTCTCTCTCTTATGCTGAATTTGAACATTAATATAACTATCAATAAGTAAACTAAGATGGACATAGTAGAAATATTAATTCTCAATAAAAAATTTTTTGGTGAGTCGCATTAGTCCATGCAGTACTTAGTCTGAGTCAACGCTTATCCACTGCCGCACCTTTCTCGATATCGTTGTAGTTATGTTCTTACTATATGATGACACTCCTTCCCCTTCTCCCATACCACAAATCACTCACCTCTATGAGGTTGGTGTAGCGAGGATATATGCACATTTCCCCACGCTGGCCGAATGAATAGAGGTTCGTGGTGGTATTAAAAGTAGAATTAAACTAATATGTTGAATAGTGAAACAAATAAATCTGCTTACAAAAATTTCTAGATACTAGTAAAAAATAATAAAATATCGTTATTGGTAACTGAGAAAATAATTATATGCGGATAATATATATATATTAATTATGGTAAGTAGTAGGTAGTATAGACGCTTACCGAATATAATAGGCCAGTATATCTATATATACGGGTGGCTAGGTGGAGCCGTAGCTAGCCGCGTGTAGTGAAGCAGTAGGCAGCGAATAAGTAGTGGTTAGATCTAGGACAGTATATATGCACAATAGAAGGCGTATAGATACTGAGCGCCGCCAAGGTAGATACTTATGTACGGGGTATAATCATATACTTAATAAACAAAATTGTTCTATTAGTTGGGTCTCGATACGCCAGTTTATACATATATATGAGAAAGTATACTCTATATACAGATCGTGCAGTTTGAAATGATAGAGCCTAGTGCATCAAGTGAGACAATTTTTGAAGAACCCCTAGATTTGGCGAGAAGTCAAAACATGAGGAAATACTGTAAGTAAGCAGATAGTCAACTGGAATCTACCCGATATAAGGCAAGCTTGTATTGCAGTTTCATAACAGAAGGATTCATACAATAAACTTGTTAAATAAGCGCATGCAAAGCACATACTTTAAAAAGACTTTTTTTATACGAATATTCTCAGTAACAACATACAGCTACTGACTCATCCAAACACACACTGACAGATTTTATGACTAACTGTATAATTATATTATATAGAAATAATTATATTAGTAGTATATAATTAAAATAATAACCTTTATAATCATATAGTATATATATATCTACTATTATATTACTATATAATAGATATATATATATATAATATATAAGATATATAATAATACTATATATATATATTCTATATATTATATATTATACCTATATTATAAGTATATATATATATAATATATAGTTTATTTGTACGGTATATATATATATATATATACTATATAACGGTATGTATATATGAATACACTTGTCTACTTTATATACAACATTTTTAGTAAATAAAAATTGGAGTGTACTATAGATAGTATATACTGCCTCTGAATAGATTATAGTAGGAGTAAAGAACATACAATACTCAGACCTAATATAACATGGTATGCCGAATTTTGTGCTTCCAAAGGCTGCTATATTTACAGTATATTTCCGTGTGAATTACAATAGTAATAAAAATACAGTTTACAATTTAGATTATCTTTGATCCGTCCTCCCCAACTAACATAAAGGATAAGGAAATGACAGCACAACTCCTTCTATTATTACATTATTTCGAGATTTGTGATGGAGTAATGTAACACGAACCTTTGATATCAATGATTAATCTACGTATGTCGATTATTGATTATGATTCATGTAAGTATTAATAGAATTATGATGTGACTCACTATGCCCAAAATTTCAAACATGATTGTCTTTATTAGGTATCTATATGTCAGTTTCTAAATTGTAATGAAGATTGTAATCAAGATTTGATCAGTAACCAAGTCTTTTTGGTTGACGCTTGCCTGAGAGTATGATATAGATTCAACAATAAATAATTCACTACTTTTCCTGTCACTCTTCGGGGAATTTGAAGAGCATGACTGTCTGACAAGTCATAAATTTCACCTTCCACTTGTTTTAACAGTCTACAACAGCGTGATTCCACCAAGGAATATCATCCTATAAAGAGCTTGAAAACTGTAAACTGAATAAAAAATACGCGTCGGCACCGTTATCATACCCTAGCGCTGTTTTTGTGTCAATGTGACATATTTGAACTCAATTTTAGCATGATGTGCGTATATTTTTGCTAACACCTTTATTACTGGGCTGGTCTCATACGTAAATAAACGCTAGTGAACGGATAGCTTAATTTATTAATTATAACTCGCAAGAAAAGTATTTATAAAATTAAATTTCCTATGGAAATTTGATAATTTGAGCTAGGCATTTGTGAGGGAAGGGAGCGTGCCCCATTTATAATAATTGTCCCATTAGTAAGCTTCTTTTGGCCTAAAATTATTTGTACTCAAAAATATAAACTTATAGTAATTGTTTTAAATCTTATCAAATATAGGGAGGACGAGTGGATCATATGTGTTGATTTAAAGTAGGTTAATTTTGTTCTCGTACAACAAAGGGGGTATGCTAAATATCCCTGCTTCATTTACTTATGGGATAGCAGAACCAAGGCAGAACATTATTTCAAACAAATCTTGCCAGCGCAAAACATTACTTGTTGTCGGATAAAAAAAAATGACATTAATCCACCTTTAGTAATCAGATTCAGAATCATATTATTGTAATTTTTATTGTCAATGAGCTAAGAAGGAATATTTTCCAAATTCCGCACAAACGAAATATTTAATGCTCCTCTCTTAGATTTCACATGTTCGAAGGTTTTAAACGATAATGCATTGACATTGACAGCTTGGCATTGCAAATTGTCTCGCCCTGATATCTATCCTGCTTCATTTATAATTTAAGATAAAATATAAGGCCTTCAATTCACGTGTGTTATGAGTAATTAGACAGACCTTTCCTACGCCAGGTAGCAAGCTATGCAATTGTTCAAAATATATACAAACAACGCCGGATTATGTTGTAGGCGAAGAACGCGACCGTCTAGTGACTCGTGCATATTTGGCCTAGCGCTTCCTAAGGTTTACAGACGAATTCTAAAAATTGTTTGTTCAAATAATTTTTAGTTATTAAAAGAAGCGGGAAGGTATTCCGTTCAATGCAAAACTTTAGCGTTATTTCAAATAAGTTTGAAAGTTAAGCACCCTTTTGGTAGTAAGATATGTGTTCTTCGGATGTGGGTGGATTTTATAGATATCCGTACAATTTTTAAATTTATATATATATAAATGTAATATATATAATAATAGTTTATATATTATATATAAATATATAATATTATAATATATATATTATATATATTATGTGTTGATATATATATATATATAAGTAACGATATAAATATAAAGAATAAAGTATATACCGCTATAATATTATATAGTAGTGCGACATAAAGTGTAATATTCACATAATAAAATAATAGTGAAGATAAGGGGGGTATAAAAAATAGTAAATAAAAATATATGTGGATAAATATATGATGGATATATACAGACCAGTAGCAGTAGGTGTGAAATATTGCGTATTACAAATGTAATGTCATTGCTACAGATATAACGATGAGAAAACATATCTAGCGCGGATAATTTTTATGTGTGAACCTTGCTACTTATTATAAGGTACATATAGGTAATACATGTTAAGTAGGTAGGTAGATATAGATAACAAGTATATTATAATATTAACATCTAGAGAGAGGCTGGATAGTAGACCGGTAATGTAGTATAATGAATGAAATATACTAGAAAATATCGAATAATAGTGATAGCGTAAATACCACGTGAGTTCGTGTATAAGTAAGTACTATAACTATACACGTAATATCTATTAGTATACATATGATATAGTAAACCGTATACGCGTATAAATATCTGCACGGACCCTATTCTTGCATATCCCAGGCACTGATGATAACAAATAAAATTATGGTTCACTCTCCTATAAGTAATAAATTTCACGCTCGGTACATAGCTATATCTAAACCATAATCCTAGCATATCATATATAGTAATATAATTACATATATATAATATAATAATAAACTAACATATCTCGATAGTAGCACGACTAAATATTAAGTATAATACGGTATAAATCCCGTGAACAAAACTTTTATATACTATATTTATTATTTGCGATCCCCTGTTACAATTGGTCTCCCTTGCAGTACCGGTATTGATGGTTTTTATCCTCTCGTATGATCACTTACGGTATGTCATAAAGAGTTATATAATAATCTCTCTACAAATTGATTCGACTATACGGAGACAAGCTTCCTTAGGCGGTCACATTGCATTAGGGTGAAGAGAAGTTGTGTGTTCTCTCCATTTTCTTCCGTAATGTTCATCCACTGACTCATGATGTAGACTGTATTAAGATTCGCCTCTTCCGTTATTTTTTTGGTTTCGAGTTTTTCATTCTTCTCGCTGCGCTTCATGTAGTTCGTTTTTCAGATATCCGACGTGTGAAACATGCGTACTTCCCTGTTTTTCTCTTATTTAATTGAAAACTAGTGGTTTTGAGGTTTAACTGATATTTTATAATATTTTATTACTATTTTCTTTAAATATGCAAATACACAATATATATTATAATATCGATATCCTAATCACAAAGATATATGGTATAAGTGCTACTAATACGTTGAGGATAGCCGAATACTAAGGTGGCTAGAATCCCAACTATAAAAAACTTATGCATAATGAATAATACTATATATCATCATTAATGTATACTGCTCCGAGGTACCTATATACTCATGCTAACACTCATAGAATATCTCTCAATATTATATAATACCGGAACGTGCTGGTAAGTTATAATTACAAATATATTTGACAGTACTGCAACTAAGCCTCATATTATTGACACATGTCTTACTTCTTTCTTAATAAAGTCTATATATATTCATTTAGCTTCCATGTATAAGCCTTAAGGAGTATACACTTCTCAATGCATTATACGTTGATAAGAGATTAGACTTACTATTATCTTGACCAATACTTTTATTGTGTAAAGATGTCTACCATCCGTGAATGGAGATTAACGAAGAGCATGTTAAGAAGAATTAGTTAACGAGAGGAATGAGATTCGATTCGAAGACTCTGATGACGCGCTCTCTGTCTCTCTAGCTCTCTGCATCTCTGTCTCTAATTCTCGTAGCTACTGTCTTCGTGCATGCTCTACATCTCTGTCTGCTCTCTCTCGTTCTCTCTCTCTCTTCTCTCTCTCTCTCTCTCTTCTCTCTCTACCTCTGGCTCTGCGAGGGAAGACGTGCCTCTTTCAGGTGATGAAACGAATGTTCTTCTTCCAGTTTGAATTGTACTCTTCTTTCTGGTTTGTTCGCAAATAAGTCTTTGTAGAAAAAGAGACATGTGCATAATTTTCGGCCGTATTTGCAGGGCCTGCTCATACTTATGTAACTCCAGTGAGATTGGTGTAATTGGGAATATTTGTGTATGCCAGAAGGGCTTCGGCTTTTTTTATTTATTGTGCTGTTGATATATTGTATAATGTGATTGTTTCGTGGGATTACTGTGACTGTCAATCGTTTTCTCGGAGGTGGGGTAGGGCAGAAGTCTTTATTATCTGCTATATTAGAGCATTGCTATATGTGGCGTATATTCTCATGTCTGATGGTTAGGGTTTCGCCCTATGCCCTATATAGTTAAGGTACAGTTTGTGCATACGGATGTGATACCAATACAAGGGAGGGTTTAAATAGGGCTTTTGGTGTGGAAAGGCTTTTTTTAAGATCTATTATTAGATGGGATTAAAGTTATGTATGGGGTAGAAAATTTTTTTTGATGTACTTTTTTTATATAGTGGAGAGAGGAGAATTTTGATTTTCTAAATGCCTTGAAATGACGTGATTGGGATATTTAATTCTATTGAAACACTTTTTAAAATTCTTTTCCTGTTTTAGGAAAAGGGAGAAAGATTTTGAAGGTCACGGAGATACAAGAGAGGAGAGGTTGGCAAGTTTTGTGTGCGGATTACCAGCGTATGTAGTTAGGTGTAGATGTGGATTTTCTATAAACTGTGCATGATAATTTAGTAGTGTTGTCCCACATAATAGGGTATCAAAATGGGGTTAAAGATGTTTGGTGAAGGGGGGCCTCCTTGTGGGAATGTATGTTGGACGTGAATGGCTATTTATATGGTTTAGAATGCAGTTGTGGGGTCAATTCGTCGCAGTTAGGGACCGCAGCAAAGCGTCATCCACGTAACGGGAGCTAAATAACACGTCTATAGGAACGGTGCATGTGGGAGATAAATAGGTTCTATTAGTTCCATGCTATAAGTGCTGAGCAGGTAGGGATAAACGGGAACCATGCTCAAACCCTGTTTTTGTTTAAAGAAGGATTGGTTATTTTGAAAAAAATTATGTTCAAGGGTAAGAAGGATGAGTTGTTTTTAGGTGGAAAATGGATATTGCAAGTCAATGTTGTTATTGCTTGTTGTTGTTGTTTATTGCATTTTGTACTATTCTTCCACTTCAAAGACAGTTGATGTAGTTATTCTTCGCCCTCTTCTTAGGATTTTTTTTATTTTTCTTCTTTTTCATCTTCGGATTTCTATCTCAGACGAACTACTTCTTTTTCTTTTAGTTGGTTTTGATATTTAATACCTTGTTTTATGGGATTTTTATTCTATTTATTAAACATTTCATAACAATAACACTTTTCTTGCAAACGAAACAGTTGAATAAGTTTTTATAATAAAAAATTATATATATAAAAAAGATCTGTTTCTACTTTCATGTCTGCTTTTAGAATTGACAAAATTTATTTTGTATATGACGAAGATAATTGCAAAATAAATGACATAAATTGAGTATTATAAATTATAAAAGTTTTAAAATAATTTTTTTCTTTTTTTAAACACTTTATATTAACCTTTTCATTTGGTTAATAATTATTTGTTCACTACAAACACACGCACACACACACACACCACAACACACACACACCACACACCACACACACCACCACACACACACATATTAATACCTATATATATATATATATTATATATATATATATATATTATAGTTACTATTAATATAGAAATATATTATATTAATTATACTAATTATATAATATATACTGTATATATATGATGATATATACTATATTATAATATATATACCCCTATATATAATATATATATATATAATATATTAATATATCTATATATATATATCATTATTATATATATATATATATATATATATACTATACTGTATATAAATTATATATATATCATATAAGTACTATAATATAAGTATATATAACTAATATATATATACTATATATATATATTATATATATATATATTATATATATTATTATATATATATATATTATATTTATATATTAGACTGATCAAAATGTCTGGAATAAAAAATTTAGTGGGAATTGGACAATGTCTGTCACCAATTTATGTTTATTTTGTAAATTGCCAACATTGGGTGCAAAATTTTCAGGTGATCTGAATAACCCTTAGGGGCTAGCCAAGGTTCTTCGAAATATATGTTCGCTGAATTTCCAAACTTCCCATTGGAGTACGTGTTATAGGCGTTAACTTTTTTAAAGGAAGGTTTCCCCATGAGGCATATATATAATAACCACATACAGTTTCCTTATTATATATTATTGTTTCCTATGATGTAAGAGTATTGTTTTCTTGTTTTTGTCGGCAATAGATTTCCTGTAATGATGTATAACTTGTAGGACGTACTGTTTCTGCTCTTCATCATTTTTTATCAGTTTGTTGTATTCTTGTATTAGCCGCACACCCCTCTCTGCAGTATCATTTACAACTTTTAGCTCTCTTACGATTTCTCTTGCTTTCATATAGCTTTCGTCATCATTCCACTCTGCAGCATCTTTGTCTAGAAATATGTGAGGCAATGATAGTATGTCAAAGAATCGATTTGTGTTGGCTGTAACGAAATCCTGCAATTGTTTTTGGGATACTTATTCAGGATTTATGGTTGCTCTTTTCTCCGGCTGGAATCCCCTTGTTTCTTTAGAGCATGCCTCTTCTGGTATTTTCGTCTTAAAGCAAAAACCTCTGAATCAAAATGCAAGCAACAACGTTCCTCAGAGAGGTACCACAAATGCCTCAAACTTTTTTAAGAGCAGCACTCGTTGCCATCATCTTTTTTTCCTGCTGTACTTTTGCAGCCTTTGTAGATCCAAATCCGAACGTGGAGCACTAATGGCTATGGTGCCGTGCACCACGATCTAATATATATTGTTGATTAAAAAACAGAAATATCACGCAGTCTCTTTCTTCTCTTGGAGTCAGCTTTTAAACTGTTTCTTAAACATCCATATTTTAATAAGTAAACTGCCTTTAGAAATGCCAAACGTGTCCTCAACCTATATGCTCGCCGGGACTTTAAATCTTGATTCCTGATTGTCGGTAGTCGTTACCAAGGAAAGATCAATGTCAGCTCGAGAAATTCCTTTGTAATCATTACGAGGTTGGTGTTTCTGAAGCTGCGCTTCAACCATGACATTGTTGGTTTTCTGTTATTTTCTCTTTTGGGTTACACTCCAATGCGGCTGTTTGGTATTTTGTCGTATCAATTTTCACACACGCCGATTTAAATTTCTTAAAAAGAGTAATGTCAGGTCCAGAGGAAGC
Source organism: Trachelipus rathkii (assembly GCA_015478945.1). Taxonomy (NCBI): domain Eukaryota; kingdom Metazoa; phylum Arthropoda; class Malacostraca; order Isopoda; family Trachelipodidae; genus Trachelipus; species Trachelipus rathkii. The sequence continues at coordinate 6,073 of JABUQX010137774.1, read as the reverse complement.
AGGTAAAGAGACAGAAACAGCTCGCTTCCAATGTTAGATTCCTAAAATGTGATGGCGACAAGCTAGCCCACAGCATGTGTTTCCCATCTTTGCTCTTAGTAACATACAGGCCTCCACTCTATTACTTGTGTTTGGCTGGAGTAGTATCAAAGGACATGCACTTGACTGGCTTAGATATATCCCATTGCAATACTAATTGATATACAGCATCTGCAATATTTTTACCTGTTCCACGGGTAAGATTCGGAACGCCAAGAAGCTTATCGACACCTAGTCCAGAAATTAGGATTGGCAGTCGTTCGATATTTTCATGACCGTTAATATCTTCCATTAATTTGCCATCCCAATGTATTTGCAGGGGACAATTGGTTTTGAAATCCTTCAGCAAGTTTTCTGCTATTTTCTTCCTGTTTTGTTGTCTTGCTCGTCTTACTGATGAATAGCTGATGCTATATTTTTCACAGCTTGTGACCAAGAGCTTCTACTGCTAGGATCAAGATTTGTGAAGCAGATCTGTCACTTATTTTGGTAGCATCAAGAGCTGCAAGCATGGATGTGTCCATAAGTTTCACTTGTTTTGGCTTTGATTTCGTTCCTCTCGACGTTGAATGCTGATGAGGTTCTAACACATATTCTTCATCTGATGATGAACTATTGTTATTCGACCCTGATGTGCTTGAACTTGACAACGCAGCTACATCAAACGTTGCTGCTTCCCTCTTTCTCTTTGTAACAAGCAATGACTCCCTCTCTCTGGCAAACTTTTCTTTCCGTAATAACGTTTTATCCACTCCAATCATTTTGATTTGTCTTTTTCCCGTTGGAGCATCAAAAAAATGAGTCGTCGATCTTCGTCTATCTTGTATTCAATAGTCAAGAGCATTTGCAAATAGACGCCAATATCAAACAGATATACCTCTACAGTCGTCTTTCCCATCTCTCTTGTTTCTGAACCTGACCACCCTTTTTTTTTTCCTTCTTATATTTCTGTTCTTATTTTTAATTTTCCCCCATATTCATTGAGTTTACTTATAAAGTTTCCTTTATTTTTTTCTCCGACCGCCATGGCATTTCAACACTGTTGGGATTAGGCCTGCTTTTTTCCCACACTGCCATTAAGTCTACGGCAGAAGACAGAGCGGCTATTTTCACATGTTGTTTTTTGTTCAATTTGATAGTCATAAACAATGCCATTGTTTCCCGTTTTGATGGGAGCTGAGTCTCTTTCAGAAATTCCTATAGTATGTGAAATAAGCCAAATATCCGTTGTACGACGTGCTACGCCATTCCATATTTAAAACAGATCACGACTACACGAGTCACAGCGACAGGTACTACATTAGGGATGCCGCAAAGAAGGACCGACTATATATCGATATTGAATATTTTTTTTCCGATAGTATCGAAAAAATATCGATGATATTTTCTCAACCGATATATCGATATATCGATATTTTTTCCTCAGTATCGAATAACGATATTTTTTTTTACTGTCTAGAAATTTCTTGAGCAGATTTGTCTTTTCACTAAATACAACCTTTTTTAAGACAAAATGTGTGCTATTTTTCCGGCGCGCTATGGATATGGGACATTTTCGTCTGACTTTCAGGAGGCAGGGGGAGGATGGAAGGAGGTCAGATGCGTCATACTGAGCAAGTAGAGGCCTATATAGGGAAGAACAATTTTTCATGATAATTATACCTATTACTTATTTACTTTTCAAATTAGATATTTATAAAAAAGTAATGAAGTATCCTATATAACACAGGACAATATTTATATTTATATTTTCTATAATCTCTCTGATGTTTAAAATTATCTTGAATTAGTAGAACACGTTTCAGGTTTAAATGGAGATTTTCTTACTTTACTCGAAGCTTATTTCATCTGTTAATCTCACCTCCACTTCTCATCCTTCCCTCATTAGTTTTGAGCTTTAAAGAAGTAATATAATCTATATATATATATATACTATATATATATACTATATATATATAATAATATATATATATATATATATATATATATATATATATAATTATTATATTATATATATAGGTAAAAGTTACTTAACGCACACGACGAAAAAAACAGGGACTCGGCGCATCAAAAACAAAATTTTCTCAGGTAGTCTCTATGATACATAAATAGAGTTTAGGTCGAAATGAAATTTCTTTTTTCCTGACCTGACCTGACAATAACCTAAACCTAACCTAAATCCTAACCCTAACTTGATCTAACTTAACCTAACCTATTTAATTTCGCCCCTAGAACATGGTAAAAAAAAAAAAAAAAATCTTTCAATTCGGACCTAGAACATCTATTTATGTATCATAGATGCTACCGGTGAAAATTTTTTTTTGGAGCTTCCCGTTCCGTCGTGGGCGTTAAGTACTTTGTCCTATATTATATATATATATATATAGTTATATATATATATATATATACTTATATACTATATACTATATACTATACTATATAAATATAATTGATAATAATAAATTGGGTTAATATATATACTATATATATATAGTATAATACTATATACTATATATATATAACATATATATTTATATAACTATATATAATATCATGTATATATTATATATTATATATAATATATATACTATATATTATATATATAATATATATCATATATAATATATATATATATATATATAATAGTGTATATATATAATACTATATATATACTGATATAATATATATATATATATATAATACTATATATATATATAATATTATAGTAGTATATATATATATATATATATATATATATATATATATATATATATTGCGATATATTTTCTATAAAACTGTTATATTATCGTGCAATATTAATATGTATATGTATAAAATATATTATATATAATTATATATATATTCCGTATATAATATATATATATATATATATTATATATATATACTATACTATAATAGGCCAGCTCTAGAAGAGCCACAACTCCATATCTCAAAAACTACAACAGCTACCGGGGAAAGGAATACATTGCTGCGAATCCTGTGGCAAAAATTTTACCGAGGAAACTGTGAAAAAAAAAAAAAAAAAAAAAAAAAAAAAAACAAAAAAAAAATATATATATATATATATTGCGATTATTTTCTTCAAGCGGTTATTTCCCGCGCAATTAATCTGTGGTGTAACTATGGTTAGAAATTGTTAAAAAAAAATCCATTTAATTAGTTATAGTTTTTGTTACTTAATACCATTGAAATCCTGATAATCCTCCTTAATCTCTTCTCAATTCTTCATATGAGTCACTCATTCTCTTAAGCTGATGTAGACAAAGCTTTCTTGCTTCTTATATTATACATTTAAGCCTTAGCCAGTCAGTGTCGCCTAGCGCTTTGTGCTGGGTAGACGTGAGTAGGAGGTATGTCGTGCTTTTTATTCCGAGCATTTCATTCTTGAGCGTACAAGCAGCGACTTTAACTCTGCGTGTTTTCAATTTTTTAGTATATTTTACATCAGTGCTATTCGATTTAAAAAAAAATAAAATTAATCGTAATAAGAAAATATTTGTTTAAAATTGATTAAACTATTTTGACGCTTACACTTAGTTCCTTGTAATATAAACACAAATCAAATGATTTCTTGCTGACATTTGCAAATTTTAAGACATTTAATTTTTTCTCTCTATCTCGGAGCTTTAAAACGATGACAGCTGTTACATATTTTCTCAGCTATTTCCAAGTAAATAGAGTTTAAAATTTTCCATTAAGTTATATTTTTATTTTGCTGTTTATATATATATATATATATATATATATATATATATATATATATATATATATATATATATATATATATATATATATATATATATATATATATATATATATTATTATTAAAAATATATATTTTTTTTTTTTTATTATTATATATATATATATAATATTATTATTATTATACATATATATATATATTATTTATATATATATATATATATATATTATATTATATATATAACATATATATAGTTATATATATATTATACATATTACATACATATTATTATTATTATTATTGGTTATTATTATATGATATATACATACATATATATTTATATATATTTATATTACTACATATACATATATTATATATATATATAGAAGATATATATACATATATATATATATATATATATATATATATATATATATATATATATATATATATATATATATATATATTACTGTATATTTATATATAGCATTGAATTAAGAATTTTATTGTTTATTAATTATATAATAATAACAATAACACACACACACACAATTAACAATAATACCAATAATAATAATAAATAATAATAATAATAATAATAATAATAATAATAATAATAATAATAATAATATCTAGAAACTAATTAAAATATTCCCTCATATTTTAGGAAATTATGCACAATGAATATAAAATAGATTACATTGTTGCTACAATTCTGTTAAAATAATTAAAGTAATTACATTGTATTAAAAATAAAACAAAATCAAATACATTAATATAATATTATTATACATTATTATACATGATTTATTTTGATAAAATTCTTAAAACAAAACGAAACGATGATTTGTGATTTCGATATTAAAACGTAAGGAAATGTCAAATAAAAATACAATTAAATAAAACATAAACGCACAAAAAAAAAATAATATTTCTGTTCGCAATGGAGAAAGGAAAATGGAAATTGAGTGAATTGATGATTCAAATAAAAAATTTCAATAAATTTTGAGCCTGTAGAGAAACTTAAAGAAAAAGAAGAAAATAATAATAATAATAATAATAATAATAATAATAATAATAATAATAATAATAATAATAATAATAATAATAATAATAATAATAATAATAATAATAATAATAATAATAATAATAATAAATCTTTGGAAGATCAAAAAGAAAAACCAACTAAATCTCGAAATTTGGCGGGAAAATATGTCTCCATTTGAGCAGGAAAATGGAATGGATTTCAACACGTGGTTCCAATTGGTCAGTCTTTATTTCAAAGGATTTAGGACTAATTTAATATCATCGCACCTATTATTCTTTTGCATCCTACAATCAGTCTTAGGTAAGCTTAATATTTGTTTTTTTTTTTGCAAGCCAAATAAACGTACACACTCTAATATATATATATATATATATATATAGTAAGTATATATATTATATATTATTATATATATATATTATTATTATTATTATATAGCATACATATTATTATTATTATTATTGTATATATATATATATATTATTATTATTATTATTATGTTACATATATATATTATTATTATATTATATATATATATTATTATTATTATTATTATTATTATTATTATTATATATATATATATATATATTATTACAAAATATATATACATATATATTATTATTATTATTATTATACATATTATATTATTATATATTATTATTTCAGTATATATATATATAAATTACATATGTCATATATTATTATTTCATTACTTGAAAAAGCAACAAAATCATATGTTATTATTATTATTACACATTATTACATTATTATTATTATTATACATACATATTACATACATACATACATATACATTACAGGCATATGTTACATACAGCATAGCAAAGAGCACACATGGTTGGTTATGTTATATATCATATATATATATATATATATATATATATATATATATATATATATATTTAATGTCAAAGTTGACTTCTTAAATAAACATAAAAATATATATTTTATTATTAATAATAATAATATCATTAATAATATTATATATATATATATATATATATAAGGTTATATATATATATATATATATATATAGTATATATATATATATATATATATAGTTATATATATATATATATATATATATATATATATACATATATATATATATATATATATATATATATATATATATATATATATATATATATATATATATATATATATGAAGTGGCGCACGAAAACGCGAAAGCGTTTCACGATAAACGCGGAAACGGTTAAACACCCAACAACTGAACGAAGCAACG
>JABUQX010137773.1:2500-29330 GCA_015478945.1 Trachelipus rathkii | reverse complement strand
GGTAAGAAGCATACACTGAAATGGATGTGGAGATTGCGAGACTTGTGAGGACATCTGGAAGAGGATGGTAGGCAGGAGAAATGCCGAAAGATTGGAATGGAACCAGAGGGCAAGAAAGGATCCAAGAGTGAGGGCGGGGCAAGATCCCCGATAAAGAAGATTGGGGCATCGCGCGATGGCGGAATCGAGATAGGCCGGGGGGCTGAGTGGGAGACTCTCTGGAAAGAAAGATGTCATGTTCAACTACCAAAGAGCGTGAAGAGGAACAGTGCAGGAGGGGGACGTCTGGAGAAAGATGCTCGCGAGGCTGATAATCACGACGGGCATCCTTTCTAGGAGAAAAGAAAGATTATTTTTAATACATTAATACTATATATTCATCTATTATATTATTATAGATATATATTTATATATTATAATTATATATTATATATATATATATTTTATATAATATATATATTATATATATGATAGATATATACATATATATTATATTATCAATATATGTAAATCTTTTAATATTGATCTATATATTACATGACTTTCAAAGCCATTCTTCACCATTTCAATCTACTTTTCACTGTAAATGGTAATTTCAAAATCAATCTTAACCGTTAGGATTACTTTCATAGTCAGTTTTTACTACCAAGCTTTCATTCACAACCTATTTCTCGCAAGTTTATTGCTTTTTCCGTACGTTCCGGTTCTTCGAGATTCAGCGTTTACGTGAAGCGTCAAATTGGGGTGCGAGGTCGGTGAAGGGTTTTTTAGGTTCTGAAAGCGGTCATACCAAGTCATGGCCACGATGACTTGGAATTCGTAAGTGTCATTTGGCTTGATGGTTCATTATTGGTTTTTGGGTCGGGTAAGCGCTTTAGGCATCTAAACCGTCAACAATCATAGCCGACATGATTGAAATCTAATGGTCCATGCCATTTGTCTTGAGTGTCATCTATGGGTTTTTGTGGTCGGGGGAATCCGTTTATGAGGTCTGGAACCGGTAACCAAGTCAATAGACCGAATGACTATGGAATCGTAAGTCGCCGTTGCTGCTTGAATTGTCTATGGTTTTTAGCGTCGAAGCCTTTATGAGTTCTGCCGGTTCAACCAAGTCAAACCGATGACTTGGAAATTCGTAAGTTCGTCAGGCTTGAGGTGTCCATCTATGGGTTTTGGGGTCGGAGCCTTTATGTAGGATATGTGTTCTGGACAGGGATTGCAAGTTCAAAGCCGATCAGATTGAAAATTCGTAAGGTCGTCATCTACGTCGTGAGCATTATGGGTTTGGTAGGGATTTTTAGAGGATGTGAATGTACTGAAAGGGGGAATTCAAGTCTCAAATGCCACAACTGACTTGAATTTCATAAGTCTATATGGACGCTTGAGTGTTGAGTTAATTCTTAACGGAAGTCGATTTTAGGTCGTGTTATAAGCATGAATCCAAGTCATACATGACGACATACTTGACGTCTGATAGTCTCTTTACGTACATGGTCTTTTGGACCCTCAGGTGGGACCAATTAGTCAGTTAGCATTTTTGAGTTTACAAGGGCTAGCTATTTAACTCACCTTCCCACCCTCATTGTGTTTAGTGATATCTTCTTCAATCTTGGCCCCCCGTATAACCCTAAGTTGAAACATATATTGCTTTATTTATCTAATTTACTCGGTGTTAATTATTTTATTTTAATTTTAAATTACCAAAATTTAATTACTATATTCGGGTTTTAATTTTTATTTTTATGTTAATTGTAATAAAATATTTTCAACATTTATTTTTTGTAGTTATTTACGTTTTACTTGTGTTTAATTTTTTACGTAATTTTTTTTTTTTTTTTATTAATTATTTTAACTTATTTTAATTAATATTTTTATCTAAAAATTATAGTTGTTTGTTTAACATTTTGTTTTTACTAAAATTCTTTTGTTAACGAATTGCATACATGCTTAACAAATAAATTCAGGAAAAAAGACATCAGCCGTCACGCACCCTTGGCCCTTCATTATATCTATTGATCGTATTTCTATACTGATAAGTCTATTTTGGATAACTACCAAACTTTATTATTTTTTTGTTTTTGAACATTGTTTATAAAAAAATTATTCTTTTAGATTTAACTTTAAAAATTTGATTTTATACCTAAAGCGTAAATCTCAGTATCCGTAAATTCAGTTTAAACAGTAAAATCAGAATTCAGAATCAACTTCACCATGCTCCTACGCTCTGATTGATCTTATTGATATTGAGTATTGATCTATATATATATTTATAAATACCATTTTCATTATGTTGTTTTCTTAAACTAATTCTTGCTATAACATTAATGACTACTCATATTTAAAATTATTTATTTTGTTTATTTGCTTTAACATTTTTTTTCTAATACTTTTTTTTGTTAATAAAATTTTTTTTACCAACCTTTAAGCAGTAACAGTAAATCGCTAGTCAAACTTCCTAATTCCATATTAATATCTATGTTATTATCATTCTTTGATCTATGATTCGTATTGTTCTATAACTTGTTCATGTTTTCATCCCTCAAACAGAATTCACGTATCAGTAAGATCAAACTGCCTAAACGCACTCCATCCTTCCATATCTATATTATTGATCTATTACATATCTATTGATTCATATAATTTCTATAAAGTTTATGCTACATTCCATAAGCAGACCAGTATTCGTAAATCAAACGACCTACAAGCACCCTGCCTCCTCATTATTAGATCAATTATTATGACTATTTATTCAGTCAATTTTGTATAATATAACACAAAACTATTATTTTGTTTGTTTTCTTAAATGCATTTGTTTACAAATTATTTATTTTGTTTTTATTCTACTTTTGTAAACCCTGAATTTTAAACACCTTAATCATTAAAATCTAAGTAAATCAGTATCGTAAGAGTAATCAGAATGCAGTAAATCAAACTATCATCAAACTACCCTCCTACCCTTTCCTATACATACATGGCTATATTATATCTTATAAGATTTATAATACTTTACACAAATATTTATTTTGTTTTGTTCTTTAAACAATATTACTAAAAATTATTTTATTTTGTTTATTCTTATATATCCTTACTTTTCTCCATTCTTCCTTCACCATTTTGTTTTTATCTAAAATTATTCTTTATTATCAACTCATAAAAATTTTTGATTTTTACTTTTTTACTTAAGCAGTAAATCAGTAATCAAAATCAGTAAGCGATAAGTCATAATCAGAAATATCACTACATCCTACCCTCCATGTCTATTGATTACATTGCATTAATTATTATGATTCAGTCAGATTTTGCTATAACATTACACAAATATATTTTTTGTTCTTTATTATTTTTACGATAAATTATTTATTTTTATAATCACTTAAAGAAAATATTATATGTCAAAGTTTTAGGATTTTGTAGACAAGAATTATCTTTTTTTTACCTCATAAAATGCATTTTACATAAAAATTATGATTTGCTCATACCTTAAGCATAAATCCGAGTAACTCAGTAATCCAAATGCCTCCATACTCGCCTTCCTGATCTTATATGCATTAATTTATTATCATTGATTAGTCATATTAAATATCACAACTTTTATTATTTTTTTGTTCTTAACATTATTGTTTATAAGAATTATTAGTTTATAACTAAACAAATTTGATTTAACTAAAGCAGGTAAGATCATTGTGAATCAAAACTCAACTATCACCACGACCCTCTACCCTCCATATCTTTATTTATACTTAATCACACTAAGATTTGCTTCTATTCTTCAAGTTAGGTTAAATACAAAAACTTTATTATTTTTTGTTTTCTTTTAACTATGATTTTACTATAAAATATTTATTTTTATTTTACATTAATATTATGTTGTTTATTTGCTTAAACATTTTTTTTTACCATTAAAAATATTATTATGTTATAACTTAAAAATTTGCAATTTTATAAAAATTGCCTTACATACCAAAGCAGTATTTATAATCGTAAACCAACTGCCATCTACCTTCGCTACCTTCATTCTGATCTAGTATTATTACTATTTTATATTATTGTTCAAGTCATTTTTTATATATCACAAAAGCTTTTATATTTTTGTGCTTTAAACTTATGTTTTACTAAAAATATTCTCTTTATTAAACTAAACTAACCTCTACCCTTCCATATACTATTGACTATGAGGCTTTATCTATTATCTATATTTATTTATATTTTGTATAAAACACAATTTATTTTTTGTTTTTCTTAAATAGTTTACCATATTTATTTATTGGTTTATTCATAAAATTTATTTATTTCGTTTTATTGCTTTAACATTTTTCTTTTACAAAAAATTTATTCATTTTATATGTTTAATAAAATTTTTGATTTACAATTTCTACCCTAGAACAGTAAATCAGTACATCGATACATCCACCCCGAACCCTTTGTTCGGAAAAATCTATATCTATTACTCTAATATCTATTATCTTGTTAATCGATATGAATAACACAAAATTTAATTTTTTTGTTTTTAAACTTAGTTTGCTCCTGAAGGACGCGTTATTGCTTTAAAACATTTTTGTTTTTGACTTTCACGTTTATTTTTCTGGTAGAAATTCTTATCATGGCTCAAAGGATAATTGAAACATCGTAATCAACCCATTCCCTCACATCAGATCTATGATCTATTGACTATTATCTATGATTCATCATTTGAACATAACACAATACTTTATTTCTGGTTTTTCTTATACTATATTTTTAATATAAATATATTTTTAGTTTGCCTCCTTAAATATTATATTTTTTATTTCTCTTAAACATTTCTTGCCCTAAAAAAATTTCTGTTTAACTAAATTTATCAACCTTAAGCATAATCGATTAATCTTTCTCAAATCTCATTCTCCATTTCTAAACATTATCTATATCCATTTACTATGTTCTAGATCATTATACTTAGTATAGAAGATGCTCAGAAGATTTATTCTATGTATAGATTAAATCTTGCATTAGTCCCTCAGTAAACAGTAACAGTAAATCCAAACTATCTCAACTACCCCTAACTACATATCATGATCTATTGACGTTATCTTATTTCTATGATTCATATATATAATACTTTTGTAATAAATAAATAAATTCTTTGCTATAGTATTTTTGTTGACAAGAGTTTGTTGCATTTGTGAAGAGGCACCGGTTGTTAAGAATGTAAAGTCTTTTTTATTGCATGCAGTTGCAGATAAGTTGTTTTCTTCTTCTCTAGCTGTAGTGTAATTTGTAGTTTTTTGCTGTTGTTGTTAAAAATATCATACGTTCAAGTTAATTGAAAACTCGAAATTTTTCAACTTCTCTAATATTATATCTCTCAAATTCAGATGGCTAACAAACAAAATAATATCTCCTACTAATACATTACAGCATTCGTACAGGTACTAAATTAAAAGTTTAACTTACCAACAGAAAACGGCAAGTATCTCAAACTACATACACACAATCGCTAAATTTATATTTTTTATTATATTATTATTTATTATATATATTATTTATTATTATTATTCATATTAAACTTATTGTTTGTTCACTAATCACATATGTTCCGCATGCGCACAAACACAACACACACAACACACAAACACCACCACACGCAACACTACACACACACACACACACCACACACAATAATATAGACACTTTACTTATTACAATGCAATCATAAAAGTGTCTTATTTTGTGTGTGTGGTATGTGGTGTGTGGTGTGCTGTGGGTGTTGTTCGTGTGCTGTGGGTTTTGGGTGGTGTGTAATGTGTGCGAAATTACGTTGAGAAACGCAAAAAATTGATAAAAAATATATATACAAAAATATATAAATATAATAAATAATAATAACAATAATAATAATATAATAAATAATAAATAATAAATAAATATAATAAATAATTAATTTGAGCGTTCTAGTGTTATAGTTAGTTTGAGATCTATGCCGTCTGTGTTGAAGTTGAAACTTTATTTTATACATGTTACCGAATGCGCTTGTGTCAGTTAGTTAGGATATAGTATTTGTTAGTTCAATTACAATTAATGCAAAACTTAAATTATTTTAGATTGTTTGAACAATTGTTCGTATCATTACTGAACGATATATATTTAACACAAACAAAATGCAGTAACAACACACGACACACGACACACAACACACAACAACATCACACTTGAACAATTCGATACAAAGATTTCAAAAAAACAACCACAACAACTGCACAAATGCAAGCAACAAACCTACATTCAACAACATCTATAGCAGAGAATTTTTTTTGTTATACAAATACTTATTTAATATAATCAATAGACATAGTCAAAAAGCTCAATAACACTAACTGCGATTGTAAGTGGGTAGAGGGTAGTTGGATTAGTTTATTTATATTACTGATTACTGCTTGATAGGTACGTAAAAACTGCCAATTTTAGTTTAAACAAATAAATAATAAGTTTTTGGTTTTATACAAATATGACTTAATCAATGACACTTTAGATCAATAGATCATAGATCAATGAATAATATATCATATATGGGGATTTGTTGAAATACATGTTTAATATGTAAAAATGTAAAATTTTAAGTATAAACTGAAAAGAATAATTTTTTAGTAAACAAATGTTTAAAGCAAAATTAAACAAAAAATATTAGTAGATATTAAAGAAATTAATCATTCGAGTAAAAACAAAATGTATAAGAAAAATGTGAAATCAAAGTGTTTTCGTCATTTACTATGTTTGAATCATTAATCAAACTTTTGGTCTTAATATATTTGGGAATGTAAGGGTTAGTTTGATTTACTCGTTACTGATTACTCATCTTACTGATTTACTGCTTAAGTACGTTAAAATAATCGCAAATTTTTATATAACTAAAAATTTAATTTTTTGAAAACAAAGTTATAAGCAAAGCCCACAATTTATAAGTTTGTAAATAAAAATCAATGAAAGTAAACCAAAAAATAAAATAAATGTTATCTGGAGTTAGGAAATAAAAAATGGCTTTAATATCGTAGATCCAAGATCAATGATCATATATCAATAGATCAAATAATTATAGAATGCGGTAGAAGGAAAATAAAGAGATTTGATTTAATTTACTGATTTATTGCTAACGGTATTAAAAGCAAAATTTAATGTTTTAAGATTAGAGGAATAATTTTTATCAAATCAAGATGTTTAAAAAATAAAAACAAAATAAATAAATTTAATAGTAAAGAAACAGAAAAAAAAACTATTGGTTTGAATAAAAACAAAATGTTTAAAGAAAACAACAAAAACTAAAATTCTTGTGTTATGTTATACAAAATATACTTATCAATAGATCAATATCAATGCTCAATAGCAATTGATGCAAAGGTTAGAGTTAGTTAAGAAAATAGTAAAAAGAGATAAATTTTTTTAACATAATGTTTAAAAACAAACAAAAATAAATAACAGCTTGGAAATGATTTCAAAATATGACTTGAATCATGATTCAATAGGATCCATAGATCAGATAGCTCACTAATCAATAGCATCATGGAAGTAGGAGGTTGGGCCCAGTTGTGATTATGAATTCCCCCACCCTGAATTTGCTGATTTAAATGCAATTTTAGTAAAATTCAAGATTATTTTAACCTTAAAAAATTGGATACGAATTATATAGTTTTTATTAAAAAAAATTTTCAGCAAAAGGTTTACCAAGTAAATAAATCTTATAAGGTTAAAAAATTAAACAAAATAATAAAGTTTATAGTGAAAACGAATTGGGTTTGAAAAGGAAAACAAAACCCAAATTTTCCGTTCAATTAGCTCTTTCCACACTTCAATTAGATAATAGCTCAATGGGTCCCAATGATTTCAATTAGATCAATGGAAGGGTAGGAGGGCAGTTAGTGTGGTTGGATGATAGTTTGATTACTGATCTTACTGATTGTACTTGCCTTAAGGTAAAAAGGTAAAAAATTGCAAATTTTTTTTAAGCTATTAAACGATGAAATTCACCAAATTGTGGTAATATCAAAAATGATTAAGAAACAAAACCCAAAAAATAAAAATAAAAGTTTGTTTGTTAATTACTTACAGAAATAAACAAAATCTGATTAGATCAATTAGATCAATTAGATCAGATTAATTTAATAGATCAAATTAGATCTATAGATCATGAAGGGGAGGAGAGGGTGGAAGTACACTAGTCTTTACTGATTTTACTGATTTATCCTGCTTTAAGGTATGCAAAATGCAATATTTTTTAGTTAAAATGCAAATTTTTAAGTGTTTAAATATAAAAGAAATAATATTTTGTTAGTTTAAAACAAAAAGTTTACATTCAAGATAAAGTAGATAAGGAATAAAATTTATATACTAATAAGTCAAAACTGACATAAATAAATTTCCTTTTTATTGCTAATACACGTTTAAAGAAAACAAAACAAAATAAATTAAAACGTTTTTCCGTTTATGTTTACAAAATATGACTTGGAATCAATAGTATCAATAGTATCAATAGCTCAATAGGTCAATAGATCAATAGATCATGGAAAAGGTACGCACTGATGTGGGAGCTTGGCATGGATAGTTGATTTACTGATATTAGCTGTAATTTATGCCTTTACTGATTTTATGATTTACCTGATTTACTTGCTGTTACTATCTTTACGCTGATTTTAACTGACTTACTGCTTAAACGGTGTATTGTAAAACTGAGTGCAAATTTTTTTTAAGGGGTTATAAACATAAAAATAGAAAATAAATTTTTTTTCCATGTACTAATATCCCTTATCCTAGAATATAATAGACTGGAAAAATGCTGGATTCATCTTTATGAAGAAAATTCAATAAACTCAAATAATAATTTTTTTTATAAATAAAAATTTACATCTAAATTTAAAGAAAACAAAGAACAAAAAAAATTAAAAGTTTTGTGTAATGTTATGTAAAAATTCATGACTTTGAATCCAATAGATCAATACATCCGAAGTAGCTCAACTCAGGTCAAACTTAGATTCAATAGACATGGAAAGGTAGATGGTTTAGTTGGATGAATAGTTTTGATTTTACTGATTTATACTTTATCTGATTATATGCTTTACTGATTTGTACTATTTACCTGGGCTTTAAAGGTATGTAAAAAGGCAAATTTTTGAGTAAAAACAATGTTTAACAGCAAATTACAGCAGCAAGGAAGAAAAATTTTTAGGTAGAAAACAAAATATTTAAAGAAAACCAAAACAAAAATAAATAAAAGTTTTTGTGTTATATTATCACCAAAAATATGACTTGAATCAATAGATCAATAGACTTCAATAGATCAATAGACATGGAAGGGTAGGGAGGCGGTGGCTGGTGAAATGGCAGGTTGGATTTAGCTGATTAGCTGATTTACTGATTTAACTGCTTTTAGAATGCTAAAAACATAAAACAGAATTTTAATAGAAAATAGTGACTTGAAAATCAGAGTAGAATCCAATAGATCAATAGCTTCAACTAGATCAATAGATCATGGGAAGCGATTAGGGATTTGTTGGTTGTATAAGGCAGTCTTGATTTACTGATCTGTACCTGATCTGTACTGGTTTTTTAGGGGAATGGGTAAAACATAACGAATTTTAATTAGAAAAATTCAATATTTTGAATAGCTTCAATTTAGACTTAATAAGATCAATAGATCCAATAGATCATAGATCATGGAAGATAAGGAAGGTAATTTGACTACTGATTTACTGATTTAACTGGCTTTAAGGTATTGGTAAAAATGCCAGAATTGTAAGGTTATTAACATAAAAAAGAATAAAATCTTTCGAAGTATTATTGTCTTTGAAATATCATACAAAATTTTTAAAGCAAATAATAAAACAAAAAAATTAAATACATTTATAGTTAAAAATATTAAAACAGAAAAAATTGATAGAATTTATATAAAAAATACATAATGTGTTAAAGCAAAACAAAACCAAAATAAATGAAGTAAATGAAGTTTCAAAGGAAATTATACCAAAAATATGACTTGAATCAATAGATCAATTAGCGCCTATCGTCAGATAGATTCACATAGATCGATGAAGATAGTAGGAGAGTGGATGATAGTCTTGATTAACTGAAATTGTTACCTGATCGTTTACTTTGTTTTACTGATTACGGATTTTACTGATTTACGTGCCTTTAAGGGTACTGTATGGAAAACAAACTTTTCAAATTAATAATGAGTTTAACAAGATTAATTTTTTTTATTGTAAGAAAAAAAATCCGTTAAAACAAAGCAAAAACAAAAATAAATAAAAGTCTGATTTTCGTTATGTTATGCAAAATATGACTGAATCAATAGAATCAAAGCATCAAATAGATCCGAATATAACAGGCTAGGAGGGTAGTTGAATAGTTGGTTGATTTACTGATTTAACTGATTTTACTGCTTTAAGGCACTGTAAAAATGCAAATTTTTACGTTATAAACATTAAAAAAGAATAATTTTTTAGTAAAACAAATGTTTAAACAACACAAAACAAAATAAATAAATTTTCTATAAATTAAAAATAGAAACAAAAATAACAAAATGTTATAAAAAACATACCTAGAAGAACATAGATTGGTACAAGGTTCCCAATATTTTAGATTTTGGGACCCCCCATTTTAGCCCCACCTGAAAATGGACATCAAATTCGGGAATTAATCAGGCCGATTTTGACCTATAAACACCCAAATTGTAGCTTTTTTTGGGGCTGCTAAAACGTTTGTTTCCGGTTGTTTTTCGTGTGTCTGTTAGTCATTTGTCAAAATTCTTTCAATTTTTGCTAAAATCACGCATGTGAATTTTGACATTTTTCGTATCAACTTTTCCAGATTGTTCTTTTCAAATACTTTCAAACTTGACAATATGCATAGAGGCGGTCCTATTACCTACACAATGCACAACACAAAACAAAGAGGCCATGGAATTATTTTTTCGTATTTTTGTTGTGGTGCGTCTCCAGCCGTTGTCCAATTTCCCAAACCCACCTTTTTTTGGATTTGAAATGAAAAATTGCGAAGTTAATTTTTTATCTGTTTGGGCGAAATGGATGAACATTTTCAGGGGCGATATGTAGTTAGCAGAGGATTATTCAAGGATTTTACTTAAGCATTAATTTTTATCACAAGAAGTTTATTATTTTGGATTTCTTTCAGTGCGAACAAATTTAAAAAGAAAAAAAATTTTGGGGAATTTTTAAAAATTCTTTTTTAGTATACAAGAAAAATTTATCCTAAATAAAAAAAGGTATGATGCTCGCCCAACGTATTACAGCCCTGAAAATTGATATGTTGATCGGATAAGTAGAAAAAAAACAATATATCAACACTCCTCACCTTGTTTCAAAAAACTTAAAAATTTCAAATAAATAATTATGTAAGATATTTTTTTTCATTACTTTATCCGATCAAACCATAAAATTTCAAGGGCTTTATAGGTTGGGCAGAGATAGAGCCTGTTTTCTACTTAGATATCTTTTGCATATACCTCAAAAGAAAATTTTTTAAAAATTTCCGCAAAATCTTTTTTTTTGAAATATTTGTTCCAAAACCAAATCCAAAAACTAATGCATATACAAAGAAATTTATTTAACGTATAAAATAATGTGCCTCTCCCTAGACTACATATTGCCCTCGAAAAATTTTTCATTCCACTTCGCGCCAAACACGAATTGAAAAAATCTGATCGCAATTTTTCATTGGTCAGAAATCCAAACAAAAGTGGGTTTGGAAATGGACAACCGCTGAGCCTACAAAAACGCAAAAAGATTCGAAAAAAATAATCTGAGTGCATTTTGTAGGCTAATGGACCCATCTATGCATTATTTCAAGTTTGAAGTCCATTCGGAAAAATATTGAAGGAAGAGTTTTGAAGAATATGTTCAAAAACACTTTGGGGTTTTGAAAAAAAATTTTGAAAATTTTTTTGAAAAAAAAAAAAATGACTACAGATCACAGAAAAAACACCCGGGGAAAAACAAGTGTTTTAGAGCGCGATAAAAAAAAAGCCTACAATTGGTGTTGGTTATAGGGTCAAATACGGCTGGATAATCTCCGGAATTTGATTTTCTCCATTTTCAGGTGGGGGGCTAAAATGGGGGATAGAACATCTAAAATATTGGGATCATGCCCTTAAATAAAAAAAAAAAAAAAAAAAAAAAAGAATTAAGATAAAAAAATTAAACACAAAGTATATAAAGTTAAAAAAACTTTAAATAAAAAAGTAAAGTTTTGAAAAATCAAATTTTAAAATTAAGGGTTAAAATTAAAAAAAAATAAAACAATTAAACACAAAGTAAAATGTTAAAAGGTGAAAAATGCGTACAGAATTATTTTCTTAAAAGAAAAGTGAAAAACTAAAATAAACACTTAAACACACATGATTGAGAGGTAAGAAACATAAAAAAAAAAGCAAACAAATAGATAATGAATCGATCTTAGGGTTATACGGGGAGCCAAGATTGAAGAAGATAAGTCAAACTAGAACTCATCTTATAATTTGAGTGGCGTGAAGAGAAGTGTGAACTCCATAAGACTTATTGCTTAGCCCCCTGTCTCCTAACAAACTCAAAATAAGGTTGGCTAACCTGACTGCAATCAATTTCGGTCTCACCACCCTTAGAAACCCTAACCCTTAATTTTCATTCAATTTAAAAAGGTATTAAAACTTTTTCAGTAATTTCAGTGAGAAAGTCCCGCAAGGTTTCCATGCTCTTCATTTGACTTTGGATTGCCCCGGCCTTTATTAGACTCACGACCGCTCAGCAATTCCGACTATTCCCCGACCTTACATGAAACCCCTTACACTTCAGACACCTCTAAGCACGATCAAAAATATGACGCGACCTTAATGAAATTCCAATCATTGTTCGCGCACTTGACTTGAATTCCCTTGTCCATATCGGCCTCAGCATAACCCTCACTAGAACCGGCTTCCCCTACCGACCACCAAAAACCCATAGAGTTTTTTCTTACCACCTCGTAAGGGCCCGTCGAAATTCTGAGGAGGCGATTGTCACAGTGTACATAGCATTATATAATAAACGTAATAAATAATAATATTATTAATAATCAAAATACTAGTCTATATATGAATAATACCTCCTCGGAATAATAAATATAATTAATAGAATTAATATCTAATGAGAATAATAATAATAAATACTCACCATTGTATATACATCAAAGAACATACCGAATCTATTTAAAAACTTTCGATCAACTATTATATTCACCCTTTATATCATCGAATAACGAATAAATCTGGAGGCCATTTTTACGCTCGGACCCCGCCAAAAATAACCATCTGTCTATTTTTTAATAAGAAAGAACTTAGATAACAGATTTTTAACTAAAATGACATGTGGTTATGTTAGCAGAGAGAACTTATTTTGTTATTTATTGGACACTAGTACTTATTACATGGCGGTCCTAAAGAGTCATGTCAAAGACACGACTCGGGTGAAGTCAAACGATAGAACAAAACGTGCCTTACGAGGCATAGCTTGGAGTGTTCTGAATAGAGGGTGGTGCTCAATGGAGTTCGCCGCCTCTGACCTCATATCTTGAACGTTTACTGCATTTATTGCTCTTTTATAGGTGACGTTAAAAAATATATTTTTTGTATAATAAAATTCACTCCCATTTGTAGTCAAACGAGTTTGATAACCTTCTTTACTTTAGATAGTTATAAATATTATATAAAACGCAAAAAGTAGCGATTAACAGTCTATATTATCTTCTTGCACCGAACAATGTTCAGATTTATAAATATGAATTTATCTCTACGAACGTATTTTTAAGGAAACTTTGAAATATTGTGTTAGAACAGCACTCAGAGCACCAAAATCCGCGTGCGACCTTTACGAATTTCCAAGTTCAGTTCGGCTTTATTGACTTGGTGTTATAATGTTGATTTGATGAACGTAATATCACATTAGCGCGTTTTAATTAAAACAATACGCTATGTAATACAATTATACACGTATGATACTGTTCGTACAGAAATCTTGTGTCTGTGTAAATATCAAAATGTCTGATGTATGCGGTGTGGACAGTAAATCTGTTGCCCCAACCCTAAACAGACCTGCATTGAGTGTAGTTGTAACACCTCAAGCACCAAAACGGCTGCTGATAAGTGTAAATGTAAGTGAATCTGTGTGTGAGTGAAGTATATCTGTGTGAGTAAGTAAATCTGATGGATGCTGTGAAGTGTAAGATTAAATCTGTGCTGAGTGTCCAAGTTAAATACTCCTGGAGTGTGAGTGTAAGTAAAATCTGTGTTCCGTGAGAGATGTGTGCTATTGTCCGCTATGGAGTGTGCTTGCGTGGTGTTTTGACCCCGGTTCCAAGAACCTCGAAAAAACGGCTTTAGCCCCACCCCAAAAACCGAAGTCATGGTGTGATTCTAGCGTGTGTTGTGTGTGTGCTCATATAAAGATGGTCCCTGTAAAAGTCGCTATCTAATGAGTGTAAATGCTCAGTGTGCGATACGTGAAACTGGATCGCGCTGTGTAAATCAGGTACATATGATTGTGATATGTCCTGAGATTAATGTGCAAAGTGTGAGTCGGGCCATGACTGGTGATTATTGTGTGTGTGCGTTGTGCTGTGATGATTGTGTGTGTGTGACTGCGTTGTGATATAAGTGTAAAGGTAAGTGTCTTATTTTTGGGGTGGTAGAATGTATAGCTGGCATAGTGAATGTCGTGTATAACGTGTTCATAGTAATGTGTTGTATAAGTGTCATAGTGGAAGTGTTTGTTCTAAATTAATAATAATAATAATAGCATGAAGTAAATAAAAAATAATAAAAAATTAATTAAAAATAAATAAAAAAGTATTAAAACAAAATAATAAGACACACTAATGGGTGGGTAATTAAATATTCTCAGTAGTGTTAACAACAGAGCAAACATTCTCTCGAGAAGTTAAAGCAAGTAAAGCAGAACGAACTTAAAGCAGAAAAGCAGAAAGTTAAAGCAATAAAGCAGAAAGTTTAAGCAGTGAAAGCAGAAAGAAAGTTAAAGCAGTAATAGCAGTAAAACAGACAAAAGCATACTAATATCCCCCCTACGGTCGTTGTATCCTCGAAGCTCGCCTTCTCTCTGAAATATATGACAGCTCCCATTATTTTGAACGCTTTACTGCTTTTAAGGTAGTGTAATTGATAATAAAACCTCCTCACGTTTAAAAAACAAGTAAAAACCAGTACTCCCGAGTTTGGTGAAAAAATCTTGTCACCAAACGATGAAAAAAAACGCCCTCTAAAGCAGTAAAACATGAGTTAAAACAGCAAAGCAGCAGTAAAACGAAAGCATACTAATCCCTTAGGTTTTAGGTAACACCTCCCTTATTTGATTTTCTGGATTTACTGCTTTAGGTGATGGGTAATGTTAGAGAAACTATGTTGCAGTTACAACAGATAAAACATATGAGGCGTTTATAAAAAGCCGCAAGTGGTAAGAAACATATAATGGCTCTAAAGCGGCAGGAGAGATAAAACACATGAAGTGTGAGAAAGCAGTAAAACGAGTAACAATATAGAGCATTACAAAGGCTTATCCTCCGCTCCCCCCTAGAGTTGTTAGTTAAGCAGCCTCTTCTGTGGATTACTGAACTTATACTGCTTAATCGGTTCTATGTAAGTATATGCTTTTTAATAAAAGTTCGCTACAATCTGTATCGGAGTACACTCTCCCCCCGAAGATCAAATGATATAGTATATCAGAGGCACTTTGCCTTTTTCTTAACATTTCATATACAGATTTTTTAAAGAGATTATTAAAAGTAAAAAAGTATATTATATATAAAGTGATTAAGTAAAAAAATAATCTCTGAAATAATTATGTGTTAAAATAAATAATGTCCTAGTACTTCAATGACTTCTGTTTTGGTTTGATTATAAAGATGATTCTATAATAAAATGATTTTACCACGTATTAAATCATTAAACATGAGGTCCTCATTAGTATATTTGCAAAAGAAATTCTTTGAAAAAATGTTTGAAGTATGAAATAAAATCGTGCATGTAATGACTTCTAGGGATATCTAGTATTTTCAAACTGTCGGTCCGCCGCTGGGCGAATCTCGAGCGCATGGCTCTACGGCTGCAACGCCAGCGGCGGTGATACGCATGGAAATATATGCGCTGCATGGCGGCACGCGTAGCAATGAGGTCATAGGGTAACGCGCGCGCAGTTAATCGGGACATCGATTCCTGATAATAGGTCGCACTCTTGCGGACTGCAGGTAATATATGGTCTGTCTTTGCTCGACCAGGATAGGGTCTCATCACGCTGAGCTCACTGTTTTGGGTAGCTTATATTGATCGTGAGAGGTAGTAGACAAAAAAGATGAGTCATCAAAGATGAATCATCGATAGATAATAATATAGATAATAATAATATACTAATATTAATACGGTTATAATATATATATATATATATATATAATATAAGTATATATTAAATATATGGTATCAAAGATGACGTCATCAATAGAATGAAGTTCAGTTCACGATGGATAGCATGTTTTCTCAAAAATCGAAAATTGTGAAATGTTGCATCTCCATAGCATTAGAAAGGCATTAATTTGCTTGATTGGGCATACAAAGAGTGAGTTTGACACATGACAAAGTGAGCCTGGCGGAAGTCGAAAGTTCGATACATCTACAGAAAAATAATCGAGACCCAGTGTGTGGTGGAAGACTGTATGAAGATGTGCTAGATACTGGTGCGTTAGTGGGTGTTAAGATGGTTCTTCACTTCGTTAATGATGCTTGAGTGCTAAAGTGAATTATTATTGTTGAGTGAAAGGCTCGTAACCTATGGAGAGTGGTAATGAACGGTGGAAAAAAATAATAATGTGGGTCAAATAATGTGAAGAAATATAAGGATATTAAGTGTCAGTGTGTCATAGTCGTATGTTTGTAAGTGTGTGTACAAAGATAAATATATAGAGCTATAAAGTGTTAGGAAGAAAGATGTTAGAAGACAGCATCTAGTATGAAAGTAGCAAATCCTAGCAATTTCTGGTGGAATATACACAACAGTGTCGCCATACATCCACCTTATGAACCTGAGTGAGACACATCTATGTAGCAGGACTATTTCAGAGAAAGGCCAGCACTCAGGGCCCGAGAAAGATGAGAAAAGGTACTCTAGAAAAAAGTAAGGAGCACTCCAAGATTCGTGTTCACTAGCTGTGAGCAACTCACTTATGCAACATAGAATGTGGAGTCACTCAACTCTGTGGCACTCAAATTGGCACTCACTTGGCACTCATTTTAAGCAGCCACTCCAAATTGCATATCTCACTTTTGCAGCATATCTTTCACTAAGTAGACCAATCTCAAAAATCAGTCCTAAATATGCTCAATACTCAATACTCGAGTAGACACACTTATGAGGAAACATCACTAAGATACTCTTACAGGGTTTGGGAACCCATCAAAGCTTGAACCATCAATAAATCGAGTCATCAAGAGTGTGAATCATCCGAATGATAGCAGTGCCAGCCATCGAAGGACTGACGTCATCAAAAGTGGGAAGACCATAAACAAATTGAGCCGAATCAAAAATATGTGAGAGGGCACGTGTAGAGAGCTAAGCACGTCATATACGGAGATAGATAGACGGTAGAGTTTAATGGATTGGGGGTGGTAAAGTCTAAGGTGTAGTGAGATAAAGGTCGTTTATAGGCCTTCTGCAGTGTTGGGCAGGGCTTGGGGTAGGTGGTTTAAGACTTGCATAGGTTGGAAAGGCTAGCTGGCGTGTTACGGGTCATGGTGATAGGTGATAGGCTACTGGTTGAGCATGATGAGAGGAGGAGAGAAACGATGTCGTTAATGAGAGTAGTATGAAGTAGGCAATATAGAATAGGAAGAGAATGAAGAGGATAATGAAGGGTGAGGCATAAGATGTAGTGAGAAAATAGGAGGCTAGGTGAAAAGGCGTAAGGGATGGCAGGCAGGAGGTGTTTAGGCTATGCTTGTTAGGACTGCGGAATTATGTATCGCGGTGTTAGCTATGTAGAGATAGGCTTTTTTGGGCTGAGTAGGCTATGTGTGTTAGTGCTGGTTGTATTCAATCTATTGTGATAGGCTGTGTGTCTCTAGGCCTTATGTGTAGGCTGCCTGGGGTGATAAGGCTATGTGTAGGCTGGGGTAGTGTAGGCTAGTCGTGGAAGCTGGGTTGTAGGCGCCCCCGTAAAGTGCTGACATTATGGTCCTAGTTCTGGGTTGATTATAATGTACTGTGTGTAGGCTATGCTGGAGGCTGTGAGTGGTATAGGCTTTATTATATGTAAGGCTAGGGTAACGCTAGGTGTGATATTTATGATTGAGATATGTGTAGTGCTTGAGTGTGTGCGCGCGCCGCGTGTGTAGATGTTACCGAAAAATATCAAAAGATAGGGCTATAGCCCCTACTAATAGAGGGGCTCCAAAAATCTTTAATAGCTGTTGGGACCAAAATTGACCCGATGGTATGACCAGAAGGAGTTTTTGGCTCGAAAAAATCTAGGGTGGTGATCAATTGTTTACAACGGTTGCTGACGCAACCGGTTGGCGCATACCCTTCTTGCGAAATGATAGGCGTTATGCCTAAAAA
Organism: Trachelipus rathkii; assembly: GCA_015478945.1. NCBI lineage: Eukaryota > Metazoa > Arthropoda > Malacostraca > Isopoda > Trachelipodidae > Trachelipus > Trachelipus rathkii. The sequence continues at coordinate 10,722 of JABUQX010137773.1, read as the reverse complement.
TTATAGGCGTTGCGCGAATAAAATTAGGTCGGCTTGTGCCAAAAAATTAGGGTTCTCAAAATAATTCGGGTTGCCCAGTTAATTGGGTTTCTCTCTAAAAAAAATAATTTTGGAGTTCTCAAAAAATTTGGTTTGTTCTCAAAAAATTTTGGTTCTCAAAATAAGTTTTGGTTCTCAAAAAATTTGGGTTCTCAAATAAAATTTGAAGATGTTCTCAAAATATCTAGGTGCTCTTCGAAACAAATCCGGGGTTATTCGTCAAAAAATCTACTAGTTCGGTTATCTCAATAAAATCCGGAGTTTCTTCAAAAAAATTCCCGGGTTTCAAAAAGATCCTGGTTCTCAAAAAATTTATGGGTTTGCCCCAAGAAGACAGTTGTTACAAATAAGCCTCCCAAAATAAAAGTTTATAAGGTAAAAAATTAATGATAGTCCTAGCTAAAAAAAGGTCATAGCCCAAATAAATACTATATAGATATACAAAGGTGCCGACCGAAGATCCAAAAAAAGGTGAATTTCAATAATATTGGTCATCTGTCTTTTTCAGTTTCTGGTACAATATTACGCCCTATGGCGCGTGAGCTATGCGTTATCAAAACTAAATAGTATATATATATAGGTTTTTATTTTTACTTAGATCACATAACTCTTAAATTTAGGTAGATATCCCATTTTATTGTAATTTTTTTACTTGTTATTTAAGCCTTACACGTATTAACTTGAGAATCCTAACATGCTTATGATAAAGGTAATGATAATGATGATTCTAATAATAACAATAGGTATTATCAACTTATTAACTCTTAAAAAGATAGAGTTTATAGGTTTTCAAATTATCAACTCTTATCAACTTATTAACTCTTGAAAAGGTAGAGTTTATAGCTTTTTAACTTATCAACTCTTATCAACTCTAATCAACTCTTATCAACTTATTAACTCTTGAAAAGGTAGAGTTTATAGCTTTTTAACTTATCAACTCTTCTGCTCTCTATAACTCTCTCCAGTATCTTTCTATCCGAAGATTTAAATCCATTTGAATGGTAATTTGTAAATTTTAATGGAGAAGACTTATCATATAAATCGTGTATTATGGATTGAAATTTGTTGAACATAGTACGAAGAATTTAAATGTCATGGTCAATAAGCTATTCACAGAGTTGCATATTTTCTTTTAAGTCTTCTTTAACCATCACTATATTTATTTTAATGGTCTTAGACATTTTACTTGATAAATAAAATTTTGATGGAACAATGGGTCTTAATGATCTTGAACCTAAAAGCATAATGAATCTGCCCAATCTTACAAAACACTATAAATACGAAAAATCATAATTATAAATTTTTTAATTTAGGCACAAATAAGTCAAACTTTGTTTGATACGCTGATGACACTTTTGAATCTTTAAGGGCTTATATCATTACAAAATTTCGTAACTCAAAAATTTTTATCTGTTATAGATATATAGGAAAATATAACTTTTTTTTTAATTTGATTAATGTTCTTAAAGCAACAATATACTAAATTCTATCTTCCACTACGGCCCGGACTATCTAGGAATATAACATGATATGGGTGCTGCTCTTTTATCTGCAGACACTAGCTTAAATATAAGTCAGAACGCAATCGAGTAAAGACATATCCGCTATACGGATGCAAATTGCGGATATTTTTGTGTCAAATTTAAACGCATTTTTAATATATCATGCTATAATCACGTAATCTTCAAGTGTCGACTAGGTTCGTTAGTTATACTGAGATATGATTATAGGTTTCATCGTATTCTTATTTAAATTAATAGATAATATATCATATATATCCTTTATAGTATTAAATCTTATTATATATAATTTAGTGAGCAGAGTTTACTATAATTAATTATATAAGTGAGAAGATAATAATTTAATGTTATCTCTTATGTATAATTAAATATAATATATATATTAATATATTATATATTAATATAATTAATATTATATATATATTAATTAATATATATATTGATATTTATAATATATTAAATATATAACTACTCTCAAACTTGATATATATAATATCATTTATAATATTAGATATTTAATATATATATATTATATATATGATATATATTATATATCATAATTAAATATATATAATACTAATATAATATATATATATATATTAATACTTACACTATTAATATATACATATATATTATTAATATATTAAATATATATATAAAATATATATAATATATACTATATAATATATATTATATACTTAATATATATATTATATAATATACATTAATTTTATAATATATTATATAATATAATATATAATATATATATTATATAGCATATATATATAAATATATATAATATAAATTAAATTATTATATAGTAAAATATATATATAATATAATATAATATTATTAAAATAATAATATAATAAATAATTAGAATTATATATATATATATATTATATATATATATTTAATATATTATAATCATATATATATGTAAATTATTAATATTAATAAGTATAATAAATATATATACAAACTTATATATATATATATATAAATTAAATATATATAAAATTTTTTTTATTATATATATATATAATAATTTTATTATTATATTATATTATTTAAAATATAACTATACTTTAATATATATATTATTAAATATAATATTTAACTTTATATTATAATATAATATATATATATATATATATTAATTATTATATATCAGTAATAAGTATTTATAATCATGTCGGACTAGTAAAGCAGTATAGATATTCAAACTTAGTGGCTATGGCAAAAGGTAATTTCTGAAGTGATATAGTTAAATGATACTATAATATTAATATATATACTATTAGTATTAATATACTATTACTATTGTTAGTATATCATATAATAATATATATATATATATACTTAATTATATTAATTGATGATATTAACTATATATTAATTATAATATATATATATATATATTATATATACGTTATAATATATATATATTAATATATTATAATTAATATAAATAGTATATATATACTTATATATTAATATATATATAGTATATAATATACGTATTGTACTATATATATAGTATACTATATACTCATAATAATATGTTAAATATGTAATTAATATATATACTATTATATCATCTGTATTATATATAATATTAATATATATTATATATATATTAATAACGTATATATATATATATAATTATTAGATATATATATATATATTATATCAATATATATATAGTATGATATTATATATAATACTTAATTATATATATATTATCATAATATATATATACTTATATATATATATAATAAATTTTAATATATTTATATATTTTAATATTAGTATTTATACTTATATATATATAATATATAATATTAAATTATATATATATATATATATTAAATATATTAATATATATATATATATATATATTAAATTATCTCAGATATAAGAATATGTCTAAATATTTCTTTTATTTTTCTTGAAATTATTTATCTGTAATTGTTGCTGCTGCAGCTGAATGATCAATACGTGTACGCTTCCGAGAGATTGATTTAATCTAAGTTACTTTTATGTGACTAAGACTACGCTCAAATATCTATATCGATATGACATATAGTGACAGTTTTAACTTAGCTCTCTGGTGCGATAATTCAAGATTATGTTTCATACTCTGTCAGTCTCGATGAAATCGATTATAAAGCACTATTATCAGTCAATATGGAAAACGAAAACACATTAAAACTTTAGAAAAATTAATATGTTTATTGGTGGATGACTAATACGCTTTCTTTGACCCAGTTTCATTTATCTGAAACTTAACGCTATCATTCATCGGGAGCAATATAATATGATTCGAAATAAAACCTTTTTTCTGTTCAATGTTTATGACATAATGATAACATTCTTTTCAGTTAGTATATCTATCTATACAATATCCACCTTAAAATACCTGGTAAATAACATTATTACAAGAAAAAAGATTGAAGAGAAATCCCATTTGCATCATAGATATAAAATAAAAATAATATCAAATATTCTCTAACATAAATCATCCATTTACCTCAGTTTTAATACAAGGAACCTCACTCAAATTCCTTTACATACAAAAAAAAATTTCAACACATTGGATTCTCAAGGTTTAATTGTTTTTCCGATGAGGCACGCTTCACCTAAAATTCCTAATACATCGATGTTTGTTTACATCACGTGACTATTTCACATTTTCATTTTACATCAAAAATTGAAGGTTGAAATTTTATTTGCGTTTTGAGATTTTGTAACATAAAGATTGATTTTCAGAATTTTTACTCATTACTACAAGTTTTTACTCATTGATTATGTTTTTTTTTTTAGAATTTTGCAAGAAAAATACTCTTGAAAAAGCTGTTTTTAAAAATACTTTGTTTTTTTGTTTTTTTAGATACAGTTTTTGCAAAAAAAAAAAAAAAAAAAAAATAGCATGAAAAAAGAAAAAGAAATTAGAAATATTAAAAAATAACTGGTCGCATCTCTAGGTTTGACATTCAGCTTCCCATACCGGTACGAAGCAGGTATAACAAAGGATGATGGAGAGGCTGGGAACAAACTTAAAAAAAAATTCAAATTGTATTTAACGCGAATTGCGTGGCTTATAAAAGTTGTCAAAGAAGATCTTTAATTAACTGAAACAAAAAAATCCAAGAAGAGGAAATGAGTCTAAATGAGATGGATTAACACCTTGACTTTGTCATTTACAAACTGAGGTTTTGGGATTAAAATGTATTAAATGAACCGCTGTACCATGGCTCATACACAATACAGCCATCGGTGTGTGTGTGTGTGTGTGTGTGTGTGTGTGTGTGTGTGTGTGTGAAGGTGTGTGTGTGTGTGTGTGTGTGGTGAAAGTTCCCAGTCCAAATCCTGGTCTGGATCCCAGAGTTATGCCAATGTGGTATATGAGCTAAGAAAAAAAAATTACATTACAAAATTAATGCAATGGTATATGAGACATTCGTTGGAAAATTTACTTTGAATGACAGATTTGCTTGCATGTGACTCTATCATATAACATAATATAGGCGGTCAGACTATAGAAAGATACCATCATGTAACTAGAACTACAACCACACTAACAATAGTCGTCATCTCAAGATAGGTTGAATGAAAAATTAGATAAGGCTTAAAATAAGATTTTCATATTTTTACTGTTGTATACAACAGTAAAAATAGGAAAGTCTTATTTTAAGCCTTTTCTAATTTTTTTTTCATTTTCTCAACTAAAATTCTTCGCTGATTCCAAAAATATCATTTGTTATATATATATATATATATATATATATATATATATATATATATATATATATATATATATATATATATATATATATATATATATATAGTTTTATAGGGTCTAGTCTAATGCTATATATATTTAGCCTAAGAGCATTTTCACTTTCTCATACGGCGGCGCAATGATCCTTGATAGCAGTGTTTGTTTCTTATTTCTAATTATTATATTTATTTATTTATTTATTATTATTATTATTATTATTATTATTATTATTATTATTATTATTATTATTATTATTATTATAATCTATTATTATTATTATTATTATTATTATTATTATTATTATTATTATTATTATTATTATTATATTATTATTATTATAATAATGCATGTATATATATAAAGAGATATATTATTATATATATATATATATACATATTATATATATATATATATATATATATATAAAAGGTTATTATTATATATATATATATATATATTATTATTATATATATATTACATATATATTATATATATATATAATATATATATACATATATTATTATTATTTATATATATATATATATATATATATATATATATATATATATATATATATATATATATATATATATATTATATATATAAATATTATAAAAATATATATATATATATATTATTACATATATATATATATATATATATATATATATATATATTTATTTATATATATATATATATTATATATATATTATATATATATATATATATATATTACATATATATATATATATATATATATATATATATATATATATATATATATATCGTTAGGCTTATCGTATCAGGTTAAAATTTGGAGGCGCGCTAGGTGGTGACGTAACCTCGTCGTAGATGTTGCTTCCCTTCGACTGCCCCTAAAAAATTGAAATGGTCGTAGAAGGCTGAAATTTGGAGAAAGGATTCGGAGCCGGAGTCGGAGTTGGAGTTGGATTCGGATCAGGATTCGGATTCGGAGCCGGAGCCGGAGCCGGAGCCGGAGTCGGAGTCGGAGTTGATCCGATCAGATTCGATGGAGCCCACCGATGCAGGCTCCGGTGTGGTGTCGAGTTAGCAAATATTTGTATAATAATACAGTATTGGTGTCTTTATATATGTTATCGAACCCGTAGATCTCGAATATGATGGTTATAAGTTCGAAAAGGGTGTCTGGGTACCCCAGAAAAAAAAAAATGGGTGGAATGCATAAGAGAATTGGAGAATGGAGTCGGAGTCAGAGAAGGAAAGAGTCGGAGAAGGAGTCTGAGTCAGAGGAGTTGGAGTTGACAACGGCACCGGTGCTGGAGCCGGTGCGGTGCCGAGTAAATAAATATTCGTTTAGTCCCATATTGGTATCAAAATATATGTTTATAAGGTCGTAGAGCTCGAATATGAGGGTTATAAGATCGTAAAGGGTGTCTGGGGACCCCACAGAAGGGGTGTCCCCAGAAGAAACGCACTGAACGCAAAACAGAAGATGGAGGAAGGAAAAAGGAGGAAGGAGGAAGGATGGAGGAAGAAGAAGTATCATGTGTCGGAGCAAATGAGTTATATCCTGCATCGGTGTTGGAGTCGGTGCGGTTCCTAGTCAGTAAACATTGGTTTGCTATTTTATTTTATAACTTTCATTTTACATTTAATTTTTTGTTTTCAATTTAATTTATTTTCAAATTTTTATTATTTTTTTTATATATTTTAAATTTATTTTGTTTTATTTGCTTAAAACATTTTGTGTTTACTAAAATTTTTATGCTTTTCATGTTTTACGCTTTTACACACCCTAAAGCAGTAAATCAGTAAATCAAACCACCCACCCTATCCTCCCCACCCATCTATGATCTATTGATTCTTCACACATTCATTATTATGATCTATTGATCTATTGATCTATTGACCTATTTTTTTTTTAACTAAAGAAATTCCCTAGGTGTTACTGGTGGATGAGGGGGGGGACTTCGTCCCCCCTCTGTCCTCAACGACTCCAGCCCCCTACAAGGCCCCTTAAAAGGCCCCCTAAAAAATTGAAATTCTTTGATAAAATTGTCCACTGATTACCAAAATGTCATTTGTTTTAGTGTAGCACGTGTAGTTTTCTAGTTACATGACGGTATCTTTCTATAGTCTGGCCAATATAAACATAGTATAACTATAAATATAATTATAGTCAGTCAGTCCAATATCATAATTTTCTCCCTTTCCCGTGTACCATTTGTCGTCAAAAATTTCTGCCAAAAAGAAAAGTAAATATAATATGGTTATTTATACATATATATATATATATATATATATATATATATATATATATATATATATATATTATAGGTTATTAGAATATATATATATATATATATATATATATATATATATATATATATATATATATATATAACAAACGTTCATTTTTATGATTACATATAGTTTAGTAAATAACTAGGTAAAAAGTAAATGAAGAAAAATGCGGGTTTTTATTTCTTTTTTTTTTTTTAAATATAAAAATTGCTCAAATACTTAATGTTTAAAAACGCCAAAGAGGAAGCTACCAATTAAAATGGAGATGAGATATTTGTTTAACATTGTCATTGATCAATCACAAAGTTGCTTACATTCGAGTGAATCAAATCAAGGCGTGGCTTTCTTGAAAACGAACGTTAAAATTTTGAATTTATTTTCAATTTTAAAAGGATACATCCGACAATCTTCTTATCTATGTGACCTTACTGGGTTTACTATATGCGTATATATTTACACTGTGATAATTGGCTTTGACATAACTCAAAAGAATATATTTTGTCTGAGTTATTTGATAGTAGGGGATTCGGACTTGGGGGAAGAATTCCGGGCAGAAGGAGGGGCGGTACACAGAGAAGAATCCCTAAACCCTG